>JAREIK010001971.1:524842-613222 GCA_029783825.1 Sapria himalayana | reverse complement strand
TTAAAAATTATATAAATATAATTAAATATTGATTTATTAATTATTAAGTAGTATATAGCGGTTTAATGGTTTATGTATTTAGGCATTATGGGATTTTAGAGTTTACTTATTTAATTGTGCATGCATTTAGTGGTTTATAGGTGTTATTTAAAAAGAATATCAAAAAAGTTTTTTTTTATTTTTTGTTATTTTCAAATGTTATAACCTTTGAAAATATAATAATTTTAAAATTTTTTTCAAAAGTGAATACAATATTTAGTTATAATAAACATTATATTTATATATCATATAAATTCAATATAAATATTTTTATTGATAAATATACTAATAATGATCAAAGAATAAATTAATAATCTATTATTAATAAGAAAGATATCAATTAAAATAGAATTACAAAACCTAAAAGTATTCAGAAGCAAAGCAAAATATATTACTATATAATAATTTTTTGTTTTGAAAATTTTTTTTCTTTTAAAAAGTTTATCCATATTTTTTTGATGAAAATTAATTTATATAAATTATTTTTGTCTAGCGCAATTTATTTTTTAAATAATATTTATATATAAATAAACAAATAAATAATTAAAATGAATATTTAAAATTATAATGAAAAAAATATTATTGAGATTTATTATTTATTATTTAGAAATACTATTTTATTTAAATTAAATCTGTCTCACTAATAATTTATTTTGTAATTAATATTTCTATAAAAATTAATTGATAAATAATTAAAATAAAAATTTAAAATTATACTGAATAAAATTTAAAATGAGATTATGATTTATTATTAATCTATACCAGTTTAATGGAATAAATATTTAGAGGTTTTATCGTTTAGGAGTTTAGCAATTTATGTTTTTAGGTTTTTAGTGGTATATAGGTTTTATTTAGAAAATAAAATAACAAAAAAAAGTTTCTATAATTTGTTATCTTTTTCATAGGTTATAACCTTTGAAAATATAATAATATTTACAATTTTTTGAAATGTGAATACAATATTTAGTTATAATAATATTAATAATTATATATCATATAAATTCAATATAAACAATTTTATTGATAAATAATATAATAATGATCAAAAATTAAATTAATAAACTATTAATCAACAGATAAATATTAATTAAAAAATATTTACAAAACCCAAATTGATTCAAAATTAAAAAAAAAATATTAGTATATAATAATTTTTAATTTTTAAATTTTTACTTCTTTTATAAGCACATATATTTTTTTAATTATATTCGTCGCACTCATAATTTATTTTGTTATAAGTATTTCTATAAAAATATAGAAATAAATAATTAAAATGAATATTTAAAATTATAATAAATAGAATTAAAAATTAGATTTATTAATTATTAAGTAGCATATAGCGGTTTAATGGTTTATGTATTTAGTCATTATGAGGTTTAAAAGTTTACTGATTTAACTGTGTATGTATTTAGTGGTTTATAGGTTTTTTAAAAAAATAAAAAAATAAAAAAAAATTTTATTATTTTTTGATATTTTCAAAGGTTATCACCTTTGAAAATATAATAATTCTTAATTTTTTTTTAATGTGAATATAATATTTAGTTATAATAATCATTATATTTATATATCATATAAATTCAATATAAACAATTTCATAGATAAATATTGTAATAATGATCAAAAAATTAATTAATAATCTATTATTAATAAGATAGATATCAATTAAAATATAATTATAAAAACTAAAATTATTTAAAAGAAAAGCAAAATATATTACTATATAATAATTTGTTGTTTGAAATTTTTTTTTTAAAAGTTTATCCATATTTTTTTGATAAAAATTAATTTATATAAATTATATTTGTCTAACTCATAATTTATTTTTTGATTAATATTTATATAAAAATAAATAAATAAATAATTAAAATAAATAATTAAAATCATAATGAAAAAAGATATTGAGATTTATTCTTTATTATTTTGGGTATACCAGTCTAATTTAAATTAGATTTGTCTCATTAATAATTTATTTTTTAATTAATATTTCTATAAAAATAAACAGATAAATTATTAAAATAAAAATTTAAAAATATACAGAATAAAAATTAAAATGAGAATTATGAATTATTATTAATGTATACCAGTTTAATATTTTAAGTACTTAGAGGTTTTTTCTTTTGTGCCTTTAGTGATTTATGTTTTGAGGCATTTAGTGGTTTATAGGTTTTATTTTGGGTTCTGCAAATATATTTTAATTAATATATATCTTATTAATAATATTTTATTTATTTATTTTTGATCATCAAAATAATATATATAAATAAAATTTTTTATATTTAATTTACATCAAATATAATTATTAAGATAATTATAACTAAGTATTGTATTCATATTTTAGAACTATTAAAAAATTATTATATTTTCAAAGCTTATAACCTTTGAAAATCTCGAAAATTTATAAAAATAAATTTTTTGTTATTACATTGATTAAATAAAACCTATAAACACCTAAATGTGTAAACATATAAATCAATAATCAAATTAAGCCCAAAACCACAATAAACTAAAACCATTAAATAGGTATACCCAAAATAATTAATCATAAATCTTTTTTTTATTAGTATTTATTATATTTTTATATATACATTTTAATTATTTATTAGTTTATTTTTATAGAAATATAAATTATAAAATAATTAAATAGTGAGAGAAATATAATTTAAATAATTTATTTTTCATTAAAAAAATATATAAGCTTATAATTGGATACAAAAATTTAAAATTTTAAAATTAAAATTTAGTAACATATTTAACTTTTATTTTGAATCATTTTAGGTTTGTAAATATATTTTAAACAATATTTATTTTATTAATAATTGTTTATTAATCTTTTGTATGATCATTATTATAATATATATCAATATAATAGATTATATTGAATTTACAAGATATATAATTATTAAGATTATCATAACTAAATATAGTATTCAAATTTAAAAAAAAAATTTAAAAATTGTAATAGTTTTAGAGGTTATATCCTTCAAAAATTTACATGAATATTTAACAATATAATGAATACAAATAAAATTGAGATTTATTATTTATTATTCCGGATATACTGGTATAATGGTTTAAGTATTTAGGTGTTTTGTGGTTTAATAGTTTAGTGATTTATTTTTTTAGAACTTTAGTGATTTATAGTTTTTTTTAAAGAATGAAAAAATAAAAAATTTAATTTTTTTAATTTTTTTTATTTTTTTTAATTTTTGAAGGTTGTAACCTTTGAAAATATAATAATTTTTAATTTTTTTTAAATGTGAATATAATATTTAGTTATAATAATCTTAATAATTATATATAATGTAAACTCAATATAAATAATTTTATTGATAGATATTATAATAATGATCAATAAATAAATTAATAAACTTGTATTTATAAGAATGATATAAATTAAAATATAATTGTAAAATCTAAAATGATTCAAAATCAAAATATGATATATTATTAAATAATAATTTTTATTTTTAAAATTTTGCATCTTTTATTAGCATTTTTTTCGATAATAAATAAATTATTTAAATTATATATGTCACAAAAATAATTTATTTTGTTATTAATATTTCTATAAAAATAAACTAATAAATAATTAATATGAATATTTAAAATTATAATGAATACTAATAAAACTGAGATTTATGATTTATTATTTAGACTATACAAATTTAATGTTTTAAGTATTTAAGGGCTTCGAGGTTCAGGAGTTTAGTCATTTTAGTATTTATTCATTTATGGTTTATCGGTTTAATATAAAAAATAAAATAACAAAAAATTTATTTTTGAAGCTTATAACCTTTGAAAATATAATAATTTTTAAATTTTTTTTGAAAAGTGAATACAATATGAAGTTATAATAAATAATAAAAAAGTAATAACCAATTATTAATAAGATAAATATTGTTTAAAATATATTTGTAAAATCTAAAATGACTCAAAATCAAAGTGAAATATATTACTAAATATTAATTTTAAATTTTTAAATTTTTAAATTTTTGTATCCATTAATAAGCCTATATATTTTTTGATGAAAAATAAATTATTTAAATTATATTTGTCTCACTAATAATTCAATTTTTTAATTTATATTTTTATAAAATTAAACTAATAAATAATTAAAATGTATATTTAAAATTATAATGAATACTAAAAAAATGAGATTTATTATTTATTATTTAGGGTATATAGGTTTAATGTTTTAAGTATTTAGTGGGTTTTGGGGTTTAGGAGTCTAGAGATTTAAATGTTTAGGCATTTAGTGGTTTATAAGTTTTATTTAAATAATAAAATAATAAAAAATTATTTTTGTGATTTTTTATCATTTTCGAATGTTATAACCTTCGAAAATATAATAATTTTTAAATTTTATTCAAATGTAAATATAATATTTAGTTATAATAACCTAATAATTATAAGAAATTTTAATTGAATATAAGTAATTTTATTGTTCGATATTATAAAAATGATCAAATAATAAATTAATAAAATATTATTAATAAGATTGATCACAATTAAAATATAATTGCAAAACCTATATATAATGATTCAAAATCAAAGTAAAATATAATACTAAATAATAATTTTTTTGTTTTTAAATTTTTACTTCTTTATATAAGCTTTTTTTTTATTAAAAATAAATTATTAAAATTATATTTGTCTCACTAATTAATTATTTTTTGATTGATATTTCTATAAAAATAAACTAATAAATTATTAAAATGAATATTTAAAATTATAATAAATACAAATTAAAATGAGATTTATGATTTATTATATATGGTATACCGGTTTAATGGTTTTATTATTTATGAGTTTTGAGTTTAGGAGTTTAGCAATTTGTGTTTTTATGCATTTAGTGGTTTATATGTTTTATTTATATAATATATATTTAAAATTCTATTTTTGATTTTTTTTTGATTTTCAAAGGTTATAACCTTTTAAAATAAAATAATTTTTAAAATTTTTTTAAATATGAATACCATGTATAATTATATTAATCTTACTAATTATATATCATATATATTCAATATAAATAATTTTAATGATAGATATTACAATAATGATCAAAAATGAAATTATTAATCTATTATTAATAATATTAATATTAATTAAAATATATTTACATAACACAAAATGATTCAAAATCAAATCAAATTGTATTACTAAATAATAATATTTAATTTTTATAATTTTCCTTCTTTTTATAACATTATATTTTTTTTATTAAAATAAATTATTTAAATAATATTTGTCTCACTCGAAATTTATCTTGTAATTAATTTTCTAAAAAATTAAACTATAAATAATTAAAATGAATATTTAAAATTATAATAAATAGAAATAAAAATGAGATTTATTATTTATTAAGTAGTATATAGTTGTTAAAAGGTTTATGTATTTAGGGATTACGGGATATATGAGCTTAATGATTTAAGTAAGCATTTAATGATCTATAGGTTTTATTTTAAAAATGAAATAACAAATTTTTTTTTTATTTTTTCACATTATAAAAGGTTATAACCTTTGAAAATATAATAATTTTTTAATTTTTTTCAAAAGTGAATACAATATTTAGTTATAATAATCATTATATTTATATATCATATAAATTCAATATAAACATTTTTATTGATACATATTATAATAATGATCAAAGAATAAATTAATAATCTATTATTAATAAGATAGATATCAATTAAAATATATTTACAAAACCTAAAATGATTTAGAAGCAAAGCAAAATATATTACTATATATTAATTTTTTGTTTTGAAAATTTTTTTTATTTTAAAAAGTTTATCTATATTATTTTGATGAAAAATAATTTATATAAATTATATTTCTGTAACTCATAGTTTATTTTGTAATTAATATTTATATATCAATAAACAAATAAATAATTAAATTTGAATATTAAAAAATAAAATTAAAAAAATTTAAATTTATTCTTTATTATTTAGGATATACTGGTTTAATTTAAATTAGATCCATCTCACTAATAATTTTGTTTTCTAATTAATATTTCTATAAAAATAAAATGATAAATAATTAAAATTAAAATTAAAATTATATTGAATAATTATAATAATTTATTTTGTACCTCTCTCAGCTCTAGAATGATTACTAAAGCTCTAACCAAAATAATAGGAGCTTTTACTTTATCTCTATTATGTCTCATCATATTTGATTTTGAATCACCGAGGTATCAAAGGTAATTTGACTCATGTACACTAACAGACTAACCCAAAGTTGTACCCCTATGTGTTGAAATAGCTAGTTGTTGAGGTTGATATTTATATTGATTATTGTAATTTCTTCTAAAATAATTCTCATGCACACACTCAAAGCAATTTTTTTAAAACATAGTTCACCTCTAAAAAAATAACCACCTTGTAGCCTAATAAAACAAACTAGCCCCAGGGCGGTAAGAGCAGGGCAAGAAGTATGGGCTCTCTTTCAATCAAGAATAAAAAAATTTATTTTATTGGCTTGTCTAAGCCTTTATTTTATATCCTCGTGGATATGAAAAGTATCATTTTTTTCTTTTTATATTAAATGAGTTATGTATACAAGCTCACCATACCCAAAAAGGTGTAAATGAATCATATTCAAATGTATAAAAGGTTTTAATCATTGCTCAAAATATTAGTCTTGCATATTGACACTTGAGGTCACAAATCAAAGGAAAAGGCTATAGTGATATTTCCAATCCCAAAAATTTTAGCTATAGAAAGTTATAAAGAGTAGTACTCGAGCTTTAACTATTTCTAGGGTCGTGACTTTTGCTCTTGAGGAATGTCCAAAGTTACAATAATTCCTAGTGCAATGACTTTGCAATATAAAGATAAAATGCACAAGCTATGGTCATATCCAATACTGTGACCCAGTATTATAGTGATTAAATATATATTCATGATCATTCTTAGTGCCTTAACAATACGTTCAATAGAGAGACACAAGTTATGGCATATTCTCATCGATATGATTTTGTGTTCTAGAGATTGCTAATACTACAATAATCTAAAGCAAGAAAATGACATGATCCATAACTCACCCCTTGAGTCATGACTTTTTGTTACATATACAAAAAGATAAATCTGTGACATTCCTAAAAGTTGTGAATTTCAACTTAAATTTAACACTTAGTCATTTGATTATAAAAGTGCAAAACATGAGATTTAGGATTTAGGGTTCATGGATTATGGTTATAGTGTATGGTTTAAGGTCTACGATTTAAAGTTTAGGGTTTATGGTTTTTTTTTGTTTTTTTTGGAAAAGACACACTTTATTTATCATTTAGGCACACAACATACAAGAGACTAAAAAGCTGACTAATTTATGCCCGCCCACCAAATCCTATGCACCTTAATGATTCTATGCACAAAATACATAAAAAAACATAATGCCTAATAATTCCAAGCATACAGATACAACTAAAATCACATGGCATTCAAGGACTTCCGAGTTGGCATTGAGTCATTATGCGCACTGCTTCCTTTCAATTCAGATTTTTCAAAGCCTTTTGGAGGAACCTGAATGATGCACCATATTAAAACTATGCAAATATAAGATTGTGCATGTGTGTGACATGCAGCATCAAGCGTTTGCCTATGTCATTGCTATGCAATGGAATACATGTAATATTATATCTAAATATAAATTAAATATAATAAAATTAAATATTACATGTAATATTACATGTAATATTAAATATAAATTAAATATAACTAAATATAAATTAAATATTATATTTAAGTATAAATTTAAAATGATATAATATTACATGTAATATTATATCTAAAAAGTTTATTATAATTATTAAATCTATATATCATATAAATTAAATATAATTATTTTTATTGATAAATATTCTAATAATGATCAAAAAATAAATTAATAATCTATTATTAATAAGTTAGATATTGTTTAAAATATATATTCAAAACCTAAAATGATTCAAAATCAAAGTGAAATATTTTACTAAATATTAATTTTAAATTTTTAAATTTTTGTATCCATTTATAAGCCTATATAACTTTTGATGAAAAATAAAATATTTAAATTATATTTGTCTCACTAATAATTATTTTTTAACTTATAAATCTATAAAATTAAACTAATAAATAATTAAAATGTATATTTAAAATTATAATGAATACTAATAAAAATGAGATTTATGATTTATTATTTAGTGTATAACTATTTCATTGTTTAAGTTTTTTGTGGTTTTGGGGTTAATGAGTTTATTGATTTATATGTTTACACATTTAGGTATTTATAGGTTTTATTTAATCAATTAAATAACAAAAAATTTATTTTTATGAATTTTCGTGATTTTCAAAAGTTATAACCTTTAAAAATATAATGATTTTTTAATAGTTATAAAATATGAATACAATACTCAGTTATAATAATCTTAAAAATTATATTTGTTGTAAATTCAATATAAAAAAATTTATTAATATATATTATTATAATTATAAAAAATAAATTAATAAACTATTATTAATAAGATAGATATTAATTAAAATATATTTGCTAAAAACAAAATAATTCAAAATCAAACTAAATTATATTACTAAATAAAATTTTAAATTTTTGAAATTTTGTATATTTTTATATGCTTATTTTTTTCATAAAAAATAATTTATTTAAATTATATATGTCTCACACATTATTTAATTTGTAATTAATATTTCTATAAGAAAAACTAAAAAATAATTAAAATGAATATCTAAAATTATAATGAATACAAATAAAAATGAGATTTATTATTTATTATTTAGGTTATATATGTTTAATGGTTTAAGTATTTAGGGGATTTAGGTGTTTAGGAGTATAGAGATTTAAAAGTTTAGGCTTTTAGTGGTTTATAAGTTTTATTTAAATAATAAAATAAAAAAAAATTAATTTTGTGATTTTTTATCATTTTTCAAGTTTATAACCTTTGAAAATATAATAATTTTTAAATTTTTTTCAAAAGTAAATATAATATTTAGTTAAAATAATCTTAATAATTATAAGACATTTAAATTGAATATAAGTTATTTTATTGTCAGATATTATAAAAATGATCAAATAATAAATTAATAAACTTTTATTTATAAGATTGATAGCAATTAAAATATAATTACAAAACAATTATATAATGATTCAAAATCAAAGTAAAATATATTACTAAATAATACTTTTTTTTTAATTTTTACTTCTTTTTATAAGCTTATAGTTTTTTTGATTAAAAATAAATTATTAAAATTATATTTGTCTAACTCATTATTTATTTTGTGATTAATATTTCTATAAAAAATAAACTAATAAATAATTAAAATGAATATTTAAAATTATAATGTATACAAATTAAAATGTGAATACTATGTATAATTATATTAATCTTACTAATTATATATCATATAACATCAATATAAACATTTTTAATGATATATATTATAATAATGATAAAAAATTAAATTAATAAACTATTATTAATAATATATATATATATAAATTAAAATATATTTACATAACACAAAATGATTCAAAATCAAATCAAAATATATTACTAAATAATAATATTTAATTTTTAAATTTGTCCTTCTTTTTATAAGCTTATATTTTTTTTGATTAAAAATAAATTATTTAAATAATATTTGTCTCACTCAAAATTTATTATGTAATTAATTTTTCTAAAAAATTAAACTAAAAATAATTAAATTGAATATTTAAAATTATAATTAATAGAAATAAAAATAAGATTTATTATTTATAAAGTAGTATATAGATGTTAAAATATTCATGTATTTAGTGGTTTCGGGGTTTATGAGTTTACTAATTTAAGTAAGTAAGCATTTAATGGTGTATAGATTTTATTAAAAAAATAAAATAAATAAAAATTTATTTTTATTTTTTTTTCTCTTTTTTTAAGATACCTTTGAAAATATAATAATTTTTATATTTTTTCAAAAGTGAATACACTATTTATTTATAATAATCATAATAATTATATATCATATAAATTCAATATAAACAATTTTATTGATAGAAATTCTAATAATTATCAAAATAATAAATTAAAAATCTATTATGAATAAGAATGATATTACTTAAAATATATTATCAAAACCTAAAATGATTAAAAAGCAAAGCAAAATATATTACTTAATATTAATTATTTGTTTTTAAATTTTATTTCTTTTTATAAGCTTATCTATTTTTTGATGAAAAATAATTTTTATAAATTATATTTTTAACTCATAATTTATTTTATAATTAATATATATATATAAATAAAAAACTTAACAAACAAAATGAATTTTTTAAATTATAATTAAAAGAAATAAAAATGAGATTAATTAATTATTATTTAGGTTATACCGGTTTAAAAAATCATCTATATATGGTTATCGTGAATTTGTAGTTTAGTGACTTAAGTGTTTAGGCATTTTGTGATTTATAGGTTTTATTTAAACAATGAAATAACAAAAAAAATATTTTTTTTTATTTTGTCACATGTTAAAAGGTTATAATCTTTGAAAATATAAAAATTTTAAAACTTTTTTCAATCATTATAATTATATATAATATGAACTAAATATAATCAATTTTATTGATAGATATAATATCAATTATTAAAAAATAAATTAATATTCTGTTATTAATATGATAGATAAAAATTAAAATATAATTGCAAAACCTAAAAATATTCAAAATCCAAGTAAAATTTATTACTAAATAATAATTATTTTTTAGTTTTTGGTCCTTTTTCTAAGCTTATATTTTTTTTGATGAAAAATAAATTATTTAAATTATATTTGTATCACTCATAATTTATTTTGTAATTAATATTTTAATAAATTATTTAAATTATATTTAAGATTTACGAGTTTAAAGATTTAAGTATTTAGGGGCTTTTGTGTTTAGGAGTTTAGAGGTTTAAGTGTTTAGGCATTTAGTGGTTCATAAGTTTTATTTAAATAATTATATAACAAAAAATTTATTTTTATTATTTTTTTAATTTTTGAGGGTTTAGGAGTATAATTATCAATTGTTATCTATATATCTATATTTTTGTCAATCAAACTATTTATCAATCTATATATCTATCTATATATCTTGTATGTCTATCTATCTATTTATCTTTCTATCTATCTATATTTCTATCTATCTATTTTTTTATTTATCTATCTATCAATTTGTCTATATATCTATCTATAAATCTTTTATCTATCTATCTATCTATCTGTATATTTATTTATTTATTTATCTATCTATCTATTCATCTATCTATCTATCTAATAAAATGCAGATCTATAAGTATATCTATTAGTCTATATATCTATCTATCTATGTATCTATCTATCTATCTATCTGTATGTCTTTTAATCAATCAATCTATCTATCTATTTATCTATAAATCTCTCTATCATTCTTTCTATCAATCTATCTATTTAACTTTTTATAAATTTCTATCTATAAGTCTTTCTATCAATCTTTTTTTTATCTGTGTATCTATCTACCTTACTTTCTATTTAACTATCTATCTATCTATCAATCTATCTATCAGTCTATCTATCTAGGTATCAGTCATTCTGTCTATTTGTATATCTATATGTATATCTATTTATGTATCTATCTATCTATGTATCTATCTAACTATTTGTCTGTCTGACTTTTTATCTATCTATCTTTCTAGCCAACTATCTATGTGTCTAATTATCTGCATATGTATGTATTTATTTATTTATCTATCTATCTATCTAACTAACTGTATGTCTGTCTATTTCTCTGTTAATCTATCTATCTAACAATCTTTCTGACTATCTATCTATCTATTAATTTGTCAATCAATCAATCTTTCTATGAATCTATCTATAAATCTATCTGATTGTCTATCTTTTTGTCAATTTGACTATTTCTATATTTGTCTATCATTCTATGAGACTATTTGTTTTTTTATCTATCTATCTATATGTATACCTACCTGCCTGATTGTCTGCCTGCCAAACTACTTGCCTGTCTGTCTATTTGTCTAACTTTTTATTTATCTGTTTTATTATCTATATGTATATATATTTCTCTGTCAATCTATATATAAGTTTGTCTATCTATCTTTCAATATATCTATTTCTCTATCTATATATATTTATCTATTTATCTATCTATCTATTAGTCTATCTATCTGTCTATCTACTTGTATATCTATCTATCATTCTATCTATCTATCTATCTATCTATCTATATGTCTGTCTATCTATCTATCAATTTATATATCTATTTATCTATTTATATATCATTCAAACTATCTGTCTATCTACATATCTATCTATCTTTCTCTTTATATATCTATTCTTATTTATATCTATCTAACAGCATATCTAACTTTCTATTAATGTGTCTATCTATTTTTATATCTATCGATCTTTATATTTGCCTATCTATCTATCTATCTGTTTGTCTCTCTATCTATCTGTCTATATATATATATATATATATATATATATATATATATATATCTATATATCTATCTATCTATCTATATACCTATCTGTTAGTCTATATTTCTATCTATAAATCTATCTATCTATCTATCTATATTTCTATCTATTCATCTATTTGTCTATCTATCTATCTGTCTATCTGTCTATCTATCTATCTATATGTCTATCTATCTAAATATCAGTCTAATAGTCTATTTATATATCTGTCTATCTATCTATCTATATATTAATCTAATAATCTATTTAAATATATGTATATTTATCTATCTCTCTACCTAACCCTTTGTCTATCTATCAATCTGTCTAACTATATGTCTATCTATGTTTCTATCATTCTATTTATCTGTATGTCTATTAATAAATGATTATATCTGTCTATCTATATATCTCTCTATATGTCTATCAATTTATTTATCTATCTATCTATATATATTTTTATTTCTCTATCTGTATATTTATATGTTTATCTATCTTTCTATATATATATATATATATCTATGTGTCTATCTATAAATATTTTTATCAATTTGAATATGTATCTATCTATTATAAATATGTATATCAAACTTTCTATCAAACTTTCTATCAATATTTCTATCAATTTATCTATCAAAATTAGATAAATTGATATACATTATATTTTTATCTTATTGAATTGATAATACTTTAATTATAATTTAATAAAAATAGATATATAGTTTATATTGAATTTAAGTATTATAATACTCCTAAACCTTGATACTACTGCACCACACACACAGAGCGACGGACCATAGTACACACGTGCACATATTCTTGTCCATTTTGGTGTAGCATTTAGAGGGGCCAGCAAGTCCTGGAAGTAGCCAGAAGTATGGGCCACCAGCTTGTAGAGGGCCCCACTAGAAGGCCGGGATGATAACATTCAGACAACTGACGAGACCGAACAAAGTGTCAGGAGTAAACCCAGGAGTAGCTAGGAGTGGATCCCACTAGCCCTATCAGGCAGCATAGATGGCCACCCAACCGTCGCCCTATAGGAGTAGTGGGTAATCCATGATTAATTGGAGAGCCGGAAAAATCTGAAGCATCACAAAGCAGGGCCAGTAAGCAATGGAGTCCATACCATCCATACAGGAGCAAAAGATTTAAACTTGTAGTTTATGTTTGTAGTCTTATTTGTATTTTGGACTTTGTATGCACCATGTACTTGTAGAGACGGATCATGACATAATCACACAAACAATCTTGTATGTTCTCTATGTAGCATGCAATGAGGGCAACTGGACCCATGAGTATCTCTAAGTGGGTCCCACTAATGCATTTTGTAAATACACATTAGGCGATGCTAAACTCCCTGGAGCAGAAGACTGATCTTTATAGCATATTGTATTTTAATTGTATTCTAGCTTGATTGTACTCATAGATAATTAGACTATCAGATGGACCTCATCACACATGCACACCGATGCATGCATATTTTTTGATATTTTTTCGGTGCAACATACAGCCATATATTGGAGCTCGCGGAGTAAACTTTCTAACCCAAGAGATACTTCTTTGAGGATCATTAGAGCAATTTAGAATGTAGAATTCAAAGGAGAGAATGAATTGACAAAGTGCCATTGATATGGACTTGTGGATTTATGGGTATTCAGTTTTACATGTATTCCATTGCATAGTAATGACATAGGCAAATGCTTGATGATGCATGTCACACACATGCACAATCTTATATTAGCATAGTTTTAATATGGTGCATCATTCAGGTTCCTCCAAAAGGCCTGGACAAATCTGAATGGAAAGGATGCTGTGCGCATAATGACTCAATGCCAACTCTCAAGTCCAGGAATGCCAGGTGATATTAGTTGTATTAGTACGCTTGGAATTCTTAGGCATTATGTTTTTTAAGTATTTTATGCATAGAATCATTAAGGTGCATAAGATTTGGTAGGCTGGCCTAAATTAGTCAGCTTTTTACTCTCTTGTAACTTGTGTGCCTAAATGATAAATAAAGTGTGTATTTTCCAAAAAAAAAAACAAAAAAAACCATAAACCCTAAACCCTAAACTTTAAATCATAAACCGTAAACCATAAACTATATCCCTGGTCCATAAACCCTAAATCCTAAATCTCATGTTTTGCAGTTTTATAATCAAATGACTAGGTGTTAAATTTAAATTGAAATTCACAACTTTTAGGAATGTCACAGATTTATATTTTTGTATATTTAACACAAAGTCATGCCTCAAGGGGTGAGTTATGGATTCAGTCTCTTTCTTGCTTTAGATTATTGTAGCATTAGCAATGGTCATGATTGTATATTTTGTCTCTAGAACATAAAATCATATCGATTAGAATATGTCATAACTTGTGTCTCTCTGTTGAACATATTGTAATGGCTTTAAGAATGATCATGAATACATATTTAATGACTATAATACTTGGTCACAATATTGGATATGACCATAGCTTGTGCATTTTATCATTATATTGCAAAGTCATTGCACTAGGAATGATTGTAACTTTGGACATTCCTCAAGAGCAAAAGTGATGACCCTATAACTAGTAAAAGCTCGAGTACTAATCTTTTTAAGCATTCTATTGCTAAAATTCTTGGGATTAGAAATATCACTATGACATTTTTTTTGATTTGTGACCTCAAGTGTCAATATGCAAGACTAATATTTTGAGCAATGATTAAAACCTTTTATACATTTGAATATGATTCATTTACACCTTTTTGGGTATTATGAGCTTTTATACATAACTCATTTAATATAAAAAGAAAGAAATGATACTTTTCATATCCACGAGGATATAAAAAAAAGGCTTAGACATGCCAATAAAATAATTTTTTTGATTCTTGATTGAATTAGAGCCCATACTTCTTGCACTACTCATACCACCCTGGGGGTAGTTTGTACTAATAGCCTACATGGTGGTTATTTTTTTCGAGGAGAAGTATGTTTTAAAAAAATTGCTTTGAGTGTGCGCATGAAAGATATTTTAGAAGAAATTACAATAATCAATATAAATAGCATCCTCAACAACTAGCTATTTCAACACATAGGGGTACAACATTGGTTTAGTCTGTTTGCGTACATGAGTCATATTACCTTTGTAGCCTAGTGATTCAACATCAAATATGATGAGACATAATAGAGATAAAGTAAAAGCTCCTATTATTTTGGTTAGAGCTTTAGTAATCATTCTTGAGATGAGAAAGGAACAAAATAATTTATTTTAATTATTCAGTATAATTTTAATTGTTATTTTAATTATTTATTAGTTTATTTTTATCAAAATATTAATTACAAAATAAATTATTAGTGAGACAGAACTAATTTAAATTAAACCGGTATATCCTAAATAATAAAGAATAAATCTCATTTTTTTTTCATTTTAATTTTAAATATTCAAATTTAATTATTTATTTTTTTATTTTTATATAATTATTAATTACACAATAAATTATGAGTTACACAAATATAATTTATATAAATTATTTTTCACCAAAATAATATAGATAAACTTTTTAAAAGAAAAAAAAAATTTCAAAACAAAAAATTATTATATAGTAATATATTTGGATTTGCTTCTGAATCATTTTAGGTTTTGTAAATATATTTTAAATGGTATCTATCTTATCAATAATAGATTATCATTTTATTTTTTCATCATTATTAGAATATTTATCAAAAAAATGTTTATATTGAAATTATATGATATATAAATATAATGATTATTATGACTAAATATTGTATTCTCTTTTCAAAAAGATTTTAAAATTATTAAATTTTCAAAGGTTATAACCTTTGAAAATGTGAAAAAATAAAAAAAATAAATTTTTTGTTATTTCATTTTTTAAATAAAACCTCGAGATCATTAAATTCTTACTTACTTAAATAGTTAAGCTCATATATCTCGAAATCCCTAAATACATAAACCTTTTAACAGTTATATACTACTTAATAAATAATTAATCTCATTTTTATTTCTATTTATTATAATTTTAAAAATTAATTTTAATTATTTATAGTTTAATTTTTTAGAAAAATTAATTACAAAATAAAATTCAAGTGAGACAACTATTATTTTAATAATTTATTTTAATAAAAAAAAATATAAGCTTATAAAAAGAAGAAAAATTATAAAAATTAAATATTATTATTTAGTAATATATTTTGATTTGATTTTGAATCATTTTGTGTTATGTAAATATATTTTTATTAATATTTTTATTAAAATTTATATTATTAATAATAGTTTATTAATTTAATTTTTGATCATTATTATAATATCTTTCATTAAAATTGTTTATATTAAATTTATATGTTATATAATTATTAAGATTAATATAATTATACATAGTATTCACATTTCAAAAACTTTTAAAAATTATTTTATTTTCAAAGGTTATAATCTTTGAAAATCAGAAAAAATCTAAAAAAAAATTTTTATTTTTATTATATAAATAAAACCTATAAACCACTAAATACCTAAAAACATAAATTGATAAATTCCTAAACGAAAAAACTTCTAATTAATAAAAAAATAAATCTGTGATAATAAATAAAATAACAAAAAAAAATTTCTAAAATTTGTTATCATTTTCATAGGTTATAACCTTTGAAAATATAATAATATTTACAATTTTTTGAAATGTGAATACAAAATTTAGTTTTAATATTATTAATAATTATATATCATATAAACAATTTTATTGATAGATATGATATCAATTATCAAAAAATAAATTAATATGTTATTATTATTATGATGGTATAAATTAAAATATAATTGCAAAACCTAAATTTATTCAAAATCCAAGTAAAATTTATTACTAAATAAAAATATTTTTTATTAGTTTTTGCTTCTTTTTATAAGCTTATATTTTTTTTGATGAAAAATATATTATTTAAATTATATTTGTATCACTCATAATTTATTTTGTAATTAATATTTAATAAATTATTTAAATTATATTTAGGGTTTACGAGTTTAAAGGTTTAAGTATTTAGGGGCTTTTGTGTTTAGGAGTTTAGAGGTTTAAGTGTTTAGGCATTTAGTGGTTTATAAGTTTTATTTAAATAATGATATGGCAAAAAAATTATTTTTTTTATTTTTTCTAATTTTTGAAGATTATATCCTTTCAAAATATAATAATTTTTAAATTTTTTTCAAATATAAATATAATATTTATTTATAATAATCTTCATAATTATAATTCATTTAAATTCAATATAAATAATTATATTGCTAGATATTATAATTATGATCAAAAAATAAATTAATAAACTATTATTAATAAAATAGTATTATTTAAAAAGTATTTGCAAAATCTAAATTTATTCAAATCAAAGTAAAATATATTACTAAATAATAATTTTTTTAATGTTTTGCTTTTTTAATAAGTTTATATTTTTGTTATTAAAAATAAATTATTCAAATTATATTTGTCTTACTCATAATTTATTTTGTAATTTATAATTCTATAATAATAAACTACTACATAATTAAAATGAATATTTAAAATTATAATGAATACAAATAAAATTGAGATTTATTATTTATTATTCAGGATATACCAGTTTAATGGTTTAAGTATTTAAGTGTTTTGTGGTTTAGGAATTTAGTGATTTAATTGTTTAGACCATTAGTGATTTATAGTATTTATTTAAAGAATGAAAAAAAAAATTTAGTTTTTTGATTTTTTTTAATTTTTGAAGGTTGTAACCTTTGAAAATATAATAATTTTAATTTTATATAATGTAAACTCAATTTTAATAATTTTATTGATAGATATTATAATAATGATCAATAAATAAATTAATAAATTTGTATTTATAAGAATCATATAAATTAAAATATAATTGTATAATCTAAAATGATTCAAAATCAAAATAAGATATATTATTAAATAATAATTTTTTATTTTTAAAATTGTGCCAATTTTTATAAGCTTTATTTTGATGAAAAATAAATTTTTTAAGTTATATATGTCGCACTAATAATTTATTTTGTAATTAATATTTCTATAAAAATAAACTGATAATTAATTAAAATGAATATTTAAAATTATAATGAATACTAATAAAACTGAGATTTATGATTTATTATTTAGACTATACTAATTTAATGTTTTAAGTATTTATGGGCTTAATGGGTTTATGAGTTTAGTCATTTTAGTATTTAGTAATTTATTGGTTTATAGATTTTATAAAAAAAATAAAATAACAAAAAATTTATTTTTGTTATTTTTTCTCAATTTTGAAGGTTATAACCTTTGAAATTTAATAATTTTTAAATTTTTTTTGAAAAGTGAATACAATATGAAGTTTTAATAATCATAATAATTATAAATAATATAAATTTAATATAAACAATTTAATTGATATATATTATAATAATGATCATAAAAAATTAATAACCTATTATTAATAAGATAAATATTGTTTAAAAAATATTTGCAAAACCTAAAATGACACAAAATCAAAGTGATATTTTACTAAATATTAATTTTAAATTTTTAAATTTTTGTATCCATTTATAAGCCTATATATTTTTTGATTAAAAATAAATTATTTAAATTATATTTGTCTCACTAATAATTTATTTTTTAATTTATATTTTAATAAAATTAAAGTAATAAATATTAAAATGTATATTTAAAATTATAATGAATACTAAAAAAGAAGAGATTTATTATTTATTATTTAGGCTATAACTATTTAATTATTTAAGTTTTTTGTGGTTTTGGGGTTAAGGTGTTTATTGATTTATATGTTTACACATTTTCCTATTTATAGGTTTTATTTAATCAATGAAATAACAAAAAATCTATTTTAATGAATTTTCGTGATTTTCAATGGTTATAACCTTTGAAAATATAATAATTTTTAAATATTACTAAAATATGAATACTATACTTAATTATAATAATCTTAATAATTATATTTGTTGTAGATTCAATATAAAAAAATGTATTAATATATATAATAATAATGATCAAAAAATAAATTAATAAACTATTATTAAAAAGATAGATATTAATTAAAATATATTTGCAGAACGTAAAATAATTCAAAATCAAAGTAAATTATATTACTAAATAAAATTTTAAATTTTTGAAATTTTGTTTATTTTTATAAGCTTATTTTTTTTATCATAAAAAATAATTTATTTAAATTATATCTGTCTTACTCATTATTTATTTTATAATTAATATTTCTATAAAAATAAAATAAAAAATAATTAAAATGAATATTAAATATTATACTGAATACAAATAAAAATGAGATTTCTTATTTTTTATTTAGGTTATATAGGTTTAATGGTTTAAGTATTTAGGGGGTTTTGGGGTTTAGGAGTCTAGAGATTTAATTGTTTAGACCTTTAGTAATTTATAGTTTTTTTTAAAGAATGAAAAAACAAAAAATTTAATTTTTCGATTTTTTTTAATTTTTGAATGTTGTAACCTTTGAAAATATAATAATTTTAAATTTTTTTCAAATGTAAATATAATATTTAGTTATAATAACTTAATAAATATAAGATATTTTAATTGAATATAAGTAATTTTATTGTTCGATATTATAAAAATGATCAAATAATAAATTAATAAACTATTATTAATAAGATTGATTGCAATTAAAATATAATTGCAAAACCTATATATAATGATTCAAAATCAAAGTAAAATATATTACTAATTAATAATTTTTTGTTTTTAAATTTTTACTTCTTTATATAAGCTTATTTTTTTTGATTAAAAATAAATTATTAAAATTATATTTGTCTCACTCATTATTTATTTTGTGATTGATATTTCTAAAAAAAAATAAACTAATAAATAATTAAAATGAATATTTAAAATTATAATGAATACAAATTAAAATGAGATTTATGATTTATTATATATGGTATGCCGGTATAATGGTTTGATTATTTAGTGGTTTATAGGTTTTATTGATATAATAAAAATTTAAAATTCTATTTTTGGTTTTTTCTAATTTTCAAGCTTATAACCTTTGAAAATAAAATAATATTTAAAATTTTTTGAAATGTGAATATCATGTATAATTATATTAATCTTACTAATTATATATCATATAAATTCAATATAAATAATTTTAATGATAGATATTATAATAATGATCAAAAATTTAATTAATAAACTATTATTAATAATATTAATATTTATTAAAATATATTTAAATAACACAAAATGATTCAAAATCAAATCAAAATATCTTAATAAATAATAATATTTAATATTTAAAATTTTATTTCTTTTTATAAGCTTATATTTTTTTATTAAAATAAATTATTTAAATAATATTTGTCTCAGTCGAAATTTATTTTGTAATTAATTTTTCTAAAAAATTAAACTATAAATAATTAAAATTAATATTTAAAATTATAATAAATAGAAATAAAAATGAGATTTATTATTTATTAAGTAGTATATAGCTGTTAAAAGGTTTATGTATTTAGGGGTTTCGAGATATATGAGCTTACTAATTTAAGTAAGTAAGCATTTAATGATCTATAATTTTTATTTAAAAAATTAAATAACAAAATATTTATTTTTTTTTATTTTTTAACATTTACAAAGGTTATAACCTTTGAAAATATAATAATTTTAAATTTTTTTTCAAAAGTGAATACAATATTTAGTTATAATATTCATTATATTTATATATCATATAAATTCAATATAAACATTTTTATTGATAAATATTCTAATAATGATGAAAAAATAACTCAATAATTAATTATTAATAAGATAGATATCAATTAAAATATATTTACAAAACCTAAAATGATCTAGAAGCATAGCGAAATATATTACTATATAATAATTTTTTGTTTTGAATTTTTTTTTCTTTTAAAAAGTTTATCTATATTATTTTGATGAAAAAGAATTTATATAAATTATATTTGTGTAACTCATTATTTATTTTGTAATTAATATTTATATAAAAATAAACAAATAAATAATTATATTTGAATATTTAAAATTAAAATTAAAAAAATGAGATTTATCCTTTATTATTTAGGATATACCGGTTTAATTTAAATTAGATCCTTCTCACTAATAATTTATTTTTTAATTAATATTTCTATAAAAATAAACTGATAAATAAATAAAATAAAAATTTAAATTATACTGAATAATTAAAATAATTTATTTTGTTCCACTCTCAACTCTAGGATGATTGCTAATGCTCTAACCAAAATAATAGGAGCTTTTACTTTATCTCTATTATGTCTCATCATATTTGATGTTGAATCTCTGGGCTATCAAAAGAATTTGACTCATGTACGCTAATAGACTAAACCAAAGTTGTACCCCTATGTGTTGAAATAGCTAGTTGTTGAGGATGCTATTTATATTGATTATATAATTTCTTCTAAAATATCTCTCATGCACACACTCAAAGCAATTTTTTTAAAACATAGTTCACCTCTAAAAAAATAATGATCTTGTAGCATATTAGAACAAACTGGCCCCAAGGCTTTTTGAGCAAGGCAAGAAGTATGGGCTCTCTTTCAATCAAGAATCAAAAAATTTATTTTATTGGCATGTCTAAGCCCCTTTTTTATATCCTCATGGATATGAAAAGTATCATTTCTTTCTTTTTATATTAAATGAGTTATGTATACAAGCTCACCATACCCAAAAAGCTGTAAATGAATCATATTCAAATGTATAAAAGGTTTTAATCATTGCTCAAAATATTAGTCTTGCATATTGACACTTGAGGTCACAAATCAACGCAAAAAGCCATAGTGATATTTCCAATCCCAAGAATTTTAGCTATATAAAGTTATAAAGAGTAGTATTCGATCTTTAGCTATTTCTAGGGTCATGACTTTTGCTCTTGAGGAATGTCCAAAGTTACAATCATTCCTAGTGCACTGACTTTGCAATATAAAGATAAAATTCACAAGCTATGGTCATATCCAATACTGTGACCCAATATTATAGTGATTAAATATGTATTCATGATCATTCTTAGTTCCATAACAATATGTTCAATAGTGAGACACAAGTTATGGCATATTTTCATCGTTATGATTTTGTGTTCTAGAGACAAAATATACAATCATGACTATTGCTAATTCTACAATAATCTAAAGCAAGAAAGAGACTAAATCCATAGCTCACCCCTTGAGTCATGACTTTGTGTTACATATACAAAAAGATAAATCTACGACATTCCTAAAAGTTGTGAATTTCAATTTAAATTTAACACTTAGTCATTTGATTATAAAAGTGCAAAACATGAAATTTATGATTTAGGGTTTATGGGTTAGGGTTATAGTTTTTGGTTTAAGCTTTAGGATTTAAAGTTTATGGTTTATGGTTTTTTATTGTTTTTTTTGAAAATACACACTTTATTTATCATTTAGGCACACAACTTACAAGAGACTAAAAAGCTGACTAATTTAGGCCAGGCCACCAAATCCTATGCACCTTAATGATTCTATGCATAAAATACATAAAAAAACATAATGCATAATAATTCCAAGCATATGAATACAACTAAAATCACCTGCCATTCCCGGACTTCAGAGTTGGCATTGAGTCATTATGCGCACTGCATCCTTTCCATTAGGATTTGTCCAAGCCTTTTGGAGGAACCTGAATGATGCACCATATTAAAACTATGCAAATATAAGATTGTGCATCTGTGTGACATACAGTATCAAGCGTTTGCCTATGTCATTGCTATGCAATGGAATACATGCAAAACTGAATACCCATAAATCCACAAGTCCATATCTACGACACTTTGTCAATTCATTCTCACCTCTGAATTCTACATTCTTTTGCTCCAATGATTCTCAAAAGAGTATCTTTTGGGTTAGAATGCTTCCTCTCCGAGCTCCAAGAAGTGGCTGTATGTTGCACCGACAAAATATCAAAAAATATGCCTGCATCGGTGTGCATGTGTGATGAGGTCCATCTTATAGTCTAATTATCTACACGTACAACCAAGCTAGAATACAAGTAAAATTACAAAATGCTATAAAGATGGGTCTTCTCCTCCCGGGAGTGTAGCATCGCCTAATGTGTATTTACAAAATGCATTAGTCGGCCCCACTTAAAGATACTCATAAGTCCAGTTTCCCTCATTGCATGCTACATAGAGAACAGACAAGATTGTGTGTGTGAGTATGTCATGATCCGTCTCTACAAGTACTTAGTACATACAAAGTCCAAGATACAAATAAGACTACAAAGATAAACTACAAGTTTGAATATTTCGCTTCCGTGTGGCTGGTCTGGACTCAATTTCTTACTGGTCCTGCTTTGTGATGCTTCGGATTTTGCCAGCTCTCCAATTAATCATTGTTTACGTGCTACTCCTCTTGGGCGATGGTTGGGTGACCCTATATGCTGCCTGATAGGGCTAGTAGGACCCAATCCTAGCTAGTCCTCGGTTTACTCCCGACCACTATGCTCGGTTTCGTCAGTTTTCTGAATTTTATCATCCCGGCTTGCTAGTGGGGCCCTGTACAAGCTGGTGGTCCATACTTTATGCTGCTTCCAGGACTTGCTGCCCCCTCTAAATGCTACACCAAAATCGACAAGAATATGTGCACGTGTGTACTGTCGTCCGTCGCTATGTGTGTGTGGTGCAGTAATATCAGGGTTTAAAAGTTTGGCAATTTAAGTATTTAGGTATTTTGTGGTTTTATTTAAATAATTAAATAACAAAAAAATTATTTTAATGATTTTTTATAATTTTCAAGGTTATAATCATTTAAAATATGATAATTTTTAATTTTTTTTCAAATGTTAATACGATATTTAATTATAATAATCATACAAATTAAATATCATGTAAATTCAATATAAAAAATTTTATTGATCAATATTATAATACTTATAATAAAATAGATTAATAAACTATTATTATAAAGATAGATATTAATTAAAATATATTTGCAAAACATAAAACGATTCAAAATCAAAGTAAAATATATTACTAAATAAAAATTTTTTATTTTTTATTTTTGATTCTTTTTATAAGCTTATAAATTTTTTGGATGAAGATAAGTTATTTAAATTATATTTGTCTCATTCATAATTTTATTTTGCATTTAATATTTCTATAAAAATAAACTAATAAATAATTAAAATGAATATTATAATTATAATGAATACAAATAAAAATGAGATTTATGATTAATTATTTAGGGTATACCAGTTTAATGGTTCAAGTATTTAGGAGTTTAGTGATTTATGTGTTTAGGCATTTAGTAGTTTATATGTTTTATTTAAATAATGAAATAACAAAAAAATTATTTTTCAAATTTTTTATGAATTTTAAAGGTAATAACCTTTATAAATATACTAATTTTTAAATTTTTTTCAAATGTGAATACAATAATTAGTTATAATAAACTTAATAATTATATATCATGTAAATTAAAAATAAACTATTTTATTGATAGATATTATTATACTAAACATTTATATAAATATAATAATGATCAAAAAATTACTTAAAAATTATTATTTATTGATAGATATTATTATATTATTTATAAATACTTAAACCTTTAAAGATGGTTTAAATGTTTAGGTATTTAAGGTTTTTTGGGTTTAGGAGTTTGATGATTTAAGCGTTTAGACATTTAGTAGTTTATAGGTTTTATATAAACAATAAAATAATAAAATATTTATTTTTGCGATTTTATCTCATTTTCAAAGATGATAACCTTTAAAAATATTATAAATTTTAAATTATTTTCAAATGTAAATATTATTTTTAGTTATAATAATATTTATAATTATATATCATATAAATTCAATATAAACAATTTTATTGATAAATATTCTAATAATGATCAAAAAATAAATTAATAATCTATTATTAATAAGATAGATATTAATTAAAATATAATTACAAAACCTAAAATGATTCAGAAGCAAAGCAAAATATATTACTATATAATAATTTTTTGTTTTGAAATTTTTTTTTCTTTTAAAAAGTTTATATATAATTTTTTGATGAAAAATAATTTATATAAATTATTTTTGTCTAGCTCAATTTATTTTGTAATTAATATTTATATATAAATAAACAAATAAATAATTAAAATTAATATTTAAAATTATAATGAAAAAAAATGAGATTTATTATTTATTAATTAGGGATACTATTTTAATTTAAATTAGATCTGTCTCACTAATAATTTATTTTGTAATTAATATTTCTATAAAAATAAAATAATAAATAATTAAAATAAAAATTGAAAATTATATTGAATAAAATTTAAAATGAGATTTATGATTTATTATTACTGTATACCAGTTTAATGGATTAAATATTTAAAGGTTTTTTCATTTAGGATTTTAGCGATTTTTGTTTTTAGGATTTTAGTGGTTTATACGTTTTATTTAAAAAAATAAAATATCAAAAAAATTTACGATAATTTTATCTCATTTTCTTAGGTTATAACCTTTGAAAATATAATAATATTTAAAATTTTTTGAAATGTGAATACAATACTTAGTTATAATAATATTAATAATTATATATCATATAAATTCAATAAAAAATTTTATTGATATATATTATAATAATGATAAAAATTAAATTTATAAACTATTGATATTAAGATAGATATTAATTAAAAAATAATAACAAAACCCAAATTGATTCAAAAGTATAGTAAAATATATTTCTGGATAATAATTTTTAATTTTTAAATTTTTACTTCTTTTATAAGCATATATATTTTTTAAATTATATTTTTTGCACTCATAATTTATTTTGTAATAAATATTTCTATAAAAATAAATTAAAAATAATTAAAATGAATATTTAAATTATAATAAAAATAATTAAAAATAGATTTATTAATTATTATGTAGTATATAGCGGTTTAATGGATTTATGTATATGGAGTTTAGGAGTTTACTGATTTAACTGTGTATGCATTTAGTGGTTTATAGGTGTTATTTAAAAAAATTATCAAAGAATTTATTTTTTTAATTTTTTGATATTTTCAAATGTTATAACCTTTGAAAATATAAGAATTTTTAAATTTTTTTCAAAAGTGAATACTATATTTAGTTATAATAATCATTATATTTATATAGCATATAAATTCAATATAAATATTTTTATTGATTAATATTCTAATAATGATCAAAGAATAAATTAATATTTTATTATTAATAAGATAGATGTCAATTTAAATATAATTACAAAACCTAAAATGATTCAGAAAAAAAGGAAAATATATTACTATATAATAATTTTTTGTTTTGAATTTTTTTTCTTTTAAAAAGTTTATCTATATTTTTTTGATGAAAAATAATTATATAAATTATATTTGTCTAACTCAATCTATTTTGTAATTATTAATTATATAAAAATAAATTAATAAATAATTAAAATGAATATTTTAAATTATAATGAAAAAAATAATACTGAGTTTATTATTTATTATTTATGGTATACCGATATAAAATGATTATCTATTTATGGTTTTCGAGATGTAGGAGTTATTGATTTATGTATTTAGGCATTTAGTGGTTTATAGGATTTATTTAAATAATGAAATAACAAAAAAATTATTTTGGATATTTTTTCACATTTTCAAAGGTTATAACATTTGAAAATATAATAATTTTAAAATTTTTTTAAAATGTGAAAAAATATTTAGTAATAATAATCATTATAATTATATATATATAAACTAATTATAAATAATTTTATTGATAGATATGATATCAATTATCAAAAAATAAATTAATAAACTATTGTTAATATGATAGATATAATTTAAAATATAATTACAAAACTAAAATGATTCAAAATCAATGTAAAATTTATTACTAAATAATAACTTTTAGTTTTTAAAATTTTACTTCTTTTTATAAGATTATATTTTTTTTATTAAAAGTAAATTATTAATATTATATTTTTCTGACTAATTATTTATTTTGTAATTAATATTTATATAAAAAATAAACTAATAAATATTTAAAATGAATATTTAAAATTATAATGAATACAAATTAAAATGAGATTTAAGATTTATTATTGCTGTATATGTTATTTATTTTTTGATAATCTATTTATATAACCAAATATTTTTTCTTTTTTAATATTTTCATGTTAGTGAAGGAAAGGAAATATTAAGAGGCCGGAGATGCAGTAGTAGCACAATAACGGAGGTCTCACAAACCGGACAGCGGGCTGAAATTGGAGCAGAGCCTGAACCATCTCATGATCTGATCTGCTCCAGTTAAATGAACCGAGAGAAATATTAATATAAAATGTTTTGTAATTTTATTTTTGAGTGGCTATTTTTGGACCCGTGGAACTATTCATCGTCTCTCTCTATTCTCTCTGTGTGATTTATCACGACTATTCTGTGTGCTACATACTGTAAGACATTTCTCATTGATGGTTGCGGTAAATGAATATATATATTGCTTGTTTTCTATTGTTTCTGTGTTTATGTATCTCAATCTCACTACCGTGGATGCACAATTGCCCAACAATTATATATGGTATACCGGTTTAATTGATCGATTATTTAGGAGTTTTGTCATTTAGGAGTTTAGCAATTTATATTTTAGGCATTTAGTGGTATATAGGTTTTATTTATATAATAAAAATAATTTTTTTTTTGATTTTTTTTAGATTTTCAAAGGTTATAACCTTTGAAAATAAAAAAAATTTTAAAATCTTTTGAAATGTGAATACCATGAATAATTATATTAATCTTATTAATTATATATCAGATAAATTCGATATAAATAATTTTAATGATAGATATTATAATAATGATCAAAAATTAAATTAAAAAACTATTATTAATAATATAAATATTAATTAAAATATATTTACATAACACAAAATGATTCAAAATCAAATAAAAATATATTACTAAATAATAATATTTAATTTTATAATTTTTCCATATTTTTATAAGCTTATATTTTTTTATGATTAAAAATAAATTATTTAAATAATATCTGACTCACTCGAAATTTATTTTGTAATTAATTTTTCTAAAAATTAAAATATAAATAATTAAAATGAATATTTAAAATTATATTAAATAGAAATAAAAATGAGATTTATTATTTATTAAGTAGTATACAGCTGTTATAAGGTTTATGTATTTAGGGGTTTCGGGTTTTATGAGCTACTGATTTGAGTAAGTAAACATTTAGTGGTCTATAGGTTTTATTTAAAAAAGAAATAACAAAAAATTTATTTTTTGTATTCTTTCTCATTTTTTAAAATTAAAAGCTTTGAAAATATAATAATTTTTAATTTTTTTCAAAAGTGAATACTATATTTATTATAATAATCATAATAATTATATATCATATAAATTCAATATAAATAATTTTATTCAAAGATATTCTAATAATTATCAAAAAATAAATTAAAAATCTATTATGAATAAGACTGATATTACTTAAAATATAATATCAAAACCTAAAATGATTCAAAAGCAAAGCAAAATATATTACTTAATAATAATTATTTGTTTTTAAATTTTTATTCATTTTTATAAGCTTATTTATTTTTTGATGAAAAATAATTTTTATAAATTATATTTTTAACTCATAATTTATTTTATAATTAATATATATATATAAATAAAAAACTTAACAATTAAAATAAAATTTTTAAATTATAATGAAAACAAATAAAAATGAGATTTATTAATTATTATTTAAGGTATACCGGTTTAAAGGATTATCTATATAGGGGTATTGAAATTATGTAGTTTTGTGATTTAAGTGTTTAGGTATTTAGTGATTTATAGGTTATATTTAAACAATGAAATAACAAAAAAAATATTTTTTTTATTTTTTCACATGTTCAAAGGTTATAATTTTTGAAAATAATAAAATTTTAAAACTTTTTTCAAAAGTGAATACATTATTTAGTTATAATAATTATTAAATTTATATATCATATAAATTCAATATAAACATTTTTATTGATAAATATTTTAATAATGATCAAAAAATTAATTAATAATCTATTATTAAAAGTTAGATATCAAATACAATATAATTACAAAACCTAAAATGATTCAGAAACAAAGCAAAATATATTACTATATAGTATTTTTTAAAATTTTTTTCTTCTTTTATTAAGTTTTATATATTTTTTGTGTGGAAAAATCAATCTATATAAATTATATTTGTATAACTTATAATTTATTTTGTAATTAATATTTATATAAAAATAAACAAATAAATAATTAAAATGAATATTTAAAATTATAAAGAAAAAAATAAAAATGAGATTTATTATTTATTTTTTAGGATATACATGTTTAAAAGATTTAACTATTCAGGGTTTTTGAGATTTTGAAGTTATTGATTTAAGTATTGAGGCATTTAATGGTTTATAGGTTTTATTAAAATAATGAAATAACAAAAAATTTATTTTTGATATTTTTTAATTTTCAAAGGTTATAACATTTGAAAATATAATAATTTTAAAATTCTTTAAAAATGTGAATACAATATTTAGTAATAATAAATATTATAACTATATATAATATAAACTAAATATAAACAATTTTATTGATAGATATTATATCAATTATCAAAAAATAAATTAATAAATATTATTAATATGATATATATAAATTAAAATATATATATATAACCTAAAATGATTCAAAATCAAAGTAAAATTTATTACTAAATAATAATTTTTTATGTTTTTGCATCATTTTATCAGCTTATTTGTTTTTATGATGAAAAATATATTATTTAAATTATATTTGTATCACTTATAATTTATTTTGTAATTAATATTTCTATAAATTAATAAATTTATATTTAAGTTTTATGAGTTTAAAGGTTTATGTATTTAGGGGCTTTGAGGTTTAGTCGTTTAGATATTTATGTATTTTGGCATTTAATGGTTTATAAGTTTCATTTAAACAATGATTTAACAATAAATTTATTTTTGTTATTTTTTCTAATATTTGAAAATTATAAACTTTAAAAATAAAACTTTTTTTAATTTTTTTTTATATGTGAATACTATATTTAGTTATGATAATCTTAATAATTATATATCATGCAAATTCAATATAAACAATTATATTGAAATATATTATATTAATGATCAAAAAATAAATTAATAAACTATTATTAATCAGATAGATATTATTTTAAATATATTTGCAAAATGTAAATTTATTCAAAATTAAAGTAAAATATATTACAAAATAATACTTTCTTTAAATGTTTTGCTTCTTTTTATAAGTTTATATTTTGTGTTATTAAAAGTAAATTATTGAAATTATATTTGTCTTCCTCATAATTTATTTCTAATTTATAATTCTATAAAAATAAACCAATAGATAATTAAAATGAATATTTAAAATTATAATGAATGCAAATAAAATAGAGATTTATTATTTATTATTCAGGATATCCTAGTTTAATGGTTTAAGTATTTAGGTGTTTTGGGGTTTAGTGATTTAAGTGTTTAGGGCTTTAATGATTTATAGTTTTTATTTAAAGAATTTAAAAATAAAAATATTTAATTTTTTGATTTTTTTAATTTTTGAAGGTTATAATCTTTGAAATTATAATAATTTTTAAATTTTTTTAAATGTAAATATTATATTCAGTAATAATAATCTTAATAATTATATATAATGTAAACTCAATATAAAAAAATTTATTAATAGATATTATAATAATGATCAATAAAAAATTAAAAAACTATTATTAATAAGAATGAGATAAATTAAAATATAATTGCAAAATCTAAAATGATTCAAAATAAAAATAAAATATATTACTAGATAATAAATTTTTGTTTTTAAAATTTTGCCTCTTTTTATAAGGATATATATTTTTTTTGATGAAAAATAAATTATTTAAATTAGATCCGTCTCAATAATAATTTATTTTGTAATTAATATTTCTATAAAATTAAACTGATTAATAATTAAAATAAAAATTTAAAATTATACTGAATAAAAATTAATATGAGGTTTATTATTTATTATTAATGTATACCAGTTTAATGGTTTAAGTATTTAGAGGTTTTGTCATTTAGGAGTTTAGCACTTTTGTTTTTAGGCTTTTAGTGGTTTATAGGTTTTATTTAAAAAATAAAATAACAAAAAATATATTTTTATTATTTTTTGATATTTTCAAAGATTATAACCTTTCAAGATATAATAATTTTTAATTTTTTTTAAAATGTGAATACAATATTTAGTTATAATAATCATTATATTTATATATCATATAAATTCAATATAAACAATTTTATTGATAAATATTCTAATAATGATCAAAAAATATATTAATAATCTATTATTAATAAGATAGATATCAATTAATATATAATTATAAAACCTAAAATGAATCAGAAGAAAAGCATATATATTACTATATAATAATTTTTTGCTGAAAATTTTTTTTTTCTTTTAAAAAGTTTATCTATAATTTTTTGATGAAAAACAATTTATATAAATTATATTTGTCTAGCTCAATTTATTTTGTAATTAATATTTATATATAAATAAACAAATAAATATTTAAAATGAATATTTAAAATTATAATGAAAAAAAAATGAGATTTATTATTTATTATTTAGGGATACCGGTTTAATTTAAATTTGATCTGTCTCACTAATAATTTATTTTGTAATTAATATTTTTATAAAATAATTTTATAATTAATTAAAATAAAGATTTAAAATTATACTGAATAAAATTTAAAATGAGATTTATGATTTATTATTAATGCATACCAGTTTAATGATTTATGTTTTTAGAGGCTTTGTCTTTAGGAGTTTAGAGATTTATGTTTTTAGGCTATTAGTGGTTTATTGGTTTTATTAAAAAAAAAATAACAAAAAAATTTCTATAATTTTTTATCATTTTCATTGGTTATAACATTTGAAAATATAATTATATTTAAAATTTTTTAAAATTTTAATATAATATTTTGTTATAATAATATTAATAATTATATATCATATAAATTTAATATAAATAATTTTATTGATAAATAATATAATAATGATCAAAATTTAAATTCATAAACTATTAATATTAAGATAGAGAGTAATGAAAAAATATTTACAAAACCCAAATTGATTCAAAATTAAAGTAACTAATATTACTTGATAATAATTTTTAATTTTTAAATTTATACTTCTTTTATAAGCGTATATTTTTATTAAATAAATAATATATTATTTAAATTATACTTGTCCCACTCATAATTTATTTTGTAATAAATATTTCTAAATATATTCACTAATAAATAATTAAAATGAAATCTTAAAAATAAAATAAATAGCAATAAAAATTAGATTTATTAATTTTTAAGTAGTATTTAGAGGTTTAATGGTTTATGTATTTAGGCATTACGGGGTTTAGGAGTTTACTAATTTAACTTTATATGCACCCAGTAGGGTTGGTCAAGGGACTCGGAGATTCGCGACCCGATACGAAGTCTTGTCCCGAAAGAATTGGGACTGAGAAAATCCATTGACTTTGACTTTTCCCATCCCGTTCTGTCACGTATTTTTTTTGGGACGGTTCCGAATCTTAAGCAATATACATCCTAAGAACTATCCCGCCCTAAAAAACCAATACTAGAATTATATATATATATATATATATATATATATATATATATATATATATATATATATATATATATATGTAACATGAAGATGCCAACAATTCCACTACTGCCCATCAAATTCTGATGCACCAATTGCTATTCTGACGAGTTCCAGGCCACCTCACGCCATTCCAGCCGTGTTCAATTAGGTCCAGCCCTTGTCCGTCCCACATCTGGTTGCTTCCACCATGTCCCAGATGCCACCAGCCTTTTGGTTTGTTCTTCTACGAGATTTGAGTGATTAATTATTATTATTATGTGTCTCAGTCAGTTTTGTTGAGTATTGGTTGTGGTGTTGTGGTTGGGCCGAATGAGTGGGCTTATATGTTACAATCAGTTTTGTAGAGCACGCTTGTTTGAAATATTTATATGTATTAATGCTTAACATATCATATTTATTTAATGGCAATGCAGATGGCACAATCCAGTGGTAAACGAAAAATACAATAAATTGAAGATGATCACATCTCAAATGATCAAAGTACTGGTAAATCCAATCATCATCCTTTCAATAACCTTCCAATTGTTACTGCAGGTTCTTCAATTCCATTTGTAAAAGAAAGTCATGGTACATCTGAACCTCAAGATCATAAAAAGTATAAGTCTGCTGTTTGGGAAACTTATGAGATATTAGTTGATTTAGGGGGAAATGAAACTGGTAGGGCAGCTTGTATATGGTGTAGGAAAGAATACTTGGCAAAAGTAATCAAGGTACTTCTGGTTTATGAAAATACTTGAGAAATACTTGTAGGAAATTTCCACACAAAAAAGATTTAATAGAAGCTCACAAAGGTAAAGACAAGTCACAATCATTATTGAGTTTCACTAAAGGTACTAGTTCAGAGGATAACAAATTAACTTGTTGGCAATTTAATCAACAACTAGTTAGGGAGGCTTTGGTGAAAATGATCATAAAAGATTAATTGCCTTTTTGTTTTGTTGAGAGGGATGAGTTTAAAAAGTTTTGTGAAGTTAGTGTGCCCCAATTTAAAATTCCATCTAGGCACCCCACACCGAGGGATTGTTTTTCATTGTTTGTGAAGGAATAGAAGAAATTATTTGATAGCATATCATCTCATTGTTGTAGAGTTTCATTGACTACCGACACTTGGACTAACATTCAAAATTTGTCTTATATATGTTTGACTGTTCATTTCATTGATTCTTAATGGAATATGCATAAAAGGCTTTTTAACTTTTGTGTAATTAAAAGTCATTATGGAGTTAATATAAGAAATTCTATTGAGTTTTGCATGAATAAATGGGGTTTGAGAAAGTTGATGTGCATTACTGTTGACAATGCATCAAATAATGATGTTGCAGTTGAACAATTTAAAAAAAAGCTTGTGAAGAAAAGTGTTGTATCTTTGAGAGACGAGCATTTTCATATGAGATGTTGTGCTCATATCCTAAACTTAATTGTCAGAGATGGCATTGCAGTAGTTGTGGGTGCTATTCAAAAAATTAGAGGTGTGGTGAAATATGTGATAAGTAGTCTTAAAAGATTATATATGTTTAAGTTATGTGTTGAAGAAGCAAACTTGAGATATGGATCTTCATTGCTATTAGATTGTCCTACAAGATGGAATTCAACTTATTTGATGCTACAAACTAATATAAAATATCAAAAAAGAATTTGATAAGTTGGAGGACAAAAGGTTTTTGAAGGAGTTTGGTTCAAACGTTCCAAATGAGAGAGACAGAACAAACACCAAAATTTTGGATCATTTCTTGAAAACTTTTTATGAGGTAAATTGTAAATTTTCTGTCTCATAATATTCTACCTCTAGCATTTATTTTCTTGAGATTATTCGAATTTTGAAAATAATTTGAGCTTTGTGAAAATAGTAGAGATACAATGGTGTCTGAAATGGGTATTAAAATGAGGCATAAATTCAAAAAATAAGGGGTTCTTTCGGTAAACAGATATTATGCTTTTTGTAGCAGTAGTGTTGGATCATAGATTTAATCTCAAATATCTCAAGGTTGAGTACACTTAGCATTATGGTGAGAATTGGCTAAAAATTTGGTGAAAAAGGTTATAAATGTTTAAATGAGATGATGGATGATTATAAAGATTTAAATGAAGATGAATCAAAAGAAGATGATTTCTCTTCTACTGTATTGAAGAAAACTGATGATTTGTATGATAGTAGTGATACTTCTGTTGATGATTTTTTTTGTTGAATTGGAGAAAGAACAAGAAGTTGCAGCTTTGGAAAAGTTGGATAAGTACTTGGAGGACAAACTTGAAAAAAATAGAATTGATTTTGATCTTCTAAACTGGTGGAAGGTAAATGAAGTTAGGTATCCTTCTTTGGAAAATGTAGCAAGGGATGTATTTGCTATCCAAGCATCTACTGTGGCCTACGAATCTACATTTAGCACTGGGGGGAGAACTTTAGATAAATTTAGTAGTTCTTTAACACCTATTACAGCTGAAGTTCTCATATGTCTACAAGATTCGTTGAGAAGCTCAAACAAACCTATTGAAATTGAAGAATTAGTTCAAGACCTTGATGATAATGAATCAGGTTAGTATACAAATCTTGTAAATTTTAATTTCACTTTTAATTATTTTATTAATTCAATTTAATAAAACAATGGTTGAATTATAATTTTTAGAGGGGTCTCAAGATCCAAATATTCTTCCAACTATAGTTAGCCAACTAAATTTGGAATGGGTGTATTAATTTTTATAAGTTAATATTTTCTTTTTTTATTACTCTTTCATCTTAGAATTTTATGTTTACATGATTAACACATACTCATCTCTGGTTGTCCTTCTGCAGTGGAGGAAGAAAAGGGAGTTGTTGTAGAAGAGATAATTAATTGGATTTGGATTTTCGTCGATGTTCTGGGACGAACCTTTGAAATGATTATTATCATCGTTGTTATTAGTTGCATTTTTTTGTTATATTAAGCTGCCTAATTTTAGCAATTACTTAAGTAGTAATTGATGCTACCAATGTTTGTGGTCATCTTTAGCTATTCCTTTATATTTTAAGTAATTGTTTAAAAAATGTAGTATTGCTATTATGGTTAACGTTCATTCGGATGAACAAAGCCAACTTGTGAAAAAACAAAGAACCAAATTAAGCACACAACTAGGTCTCGTTCTATTTAATATTTCTATCATTTTCTGCACATCAAAGCTTTTGACAAGGTAATAGAACTTGTTTGTGGTATTCAGCCTATTTAACAAAACAAAATTGGCCCAATTTGAGTTTTAAAGATGCATAACTAAGGAATGATAAATGGTACAACAAAAGGTTTCGACATGAACTAACTTGGCCGGTTTGAAGAAAATAAATTGAAAAAATTGTCTGAACTCCATACCGTCCCTGGAAACATTTTCTCCTACCCAAAATCCCCGATCTACGTCCCGTCCCATCCAAATATTTTCAACCTATGGGACGGGTATGGATCTTCAAAAAAAATCTCCGAACTGTGGGAAGGGACTGGAGATTTGTAATCCCCATCACATCCCATGAGCACCTCTAGCATTTAGTGGTTTATAGGTTTTATTTAAAAAATAAAATAACAAAAAATTTAATATAACCTTTGAAACTATAACAATTTTTAAATTTTTAATAAATGTGAATACTATATTTAGTTATGATAATCTTAATAATTATATATCATGTAAATTCAATATAAACAATTATATTGATAAATATTATAATAATGATCATACAAAAGATTAATAAATAATTATTAATAAGATAAATATTGTTTAAAATATATTTACAAAACCTAAAATATTTCAAAATCAAAGTGAAATATTTTACTAAATATTAATTTATAATTTTAAAATTTTTGTATCCATTTATAAGCTTATATATTTTTTGATGAAAAAAAAATTATTTAAATTATATTTGTCTAACTATTAATTTATTTTTTAATTTATATTTCTATAAAAATAAACTAATAAATAATTAAAATGTATATATAAATTATAATGAATACTATTAAAAATGAGATTTATTATTTATTATTTAGGGTATACCTATTTAATGGTTTAAGTTTATTGTGGTTTTGGGGCTAATGAGTTTATTGATTTATATGTTTACACATTTAGGTTTTATTTAATGATTTATAGGTTTTATTTAATCAATGAAATAACAAAAAATTTATTTTTATGAATTTTCGTGATTTTCAAAGGTTATAACCTTTGAAAATATAATAATTTTTTAATAATTCTAAAATATGAATACAATACTTAGTTATAATAATCTTGATAATTATATATGATGTAAATTCAATATAAAAAATTTTATTAATATATATTATTTTAATGATCAAAAAATAGATTAATAAACTATTATTAATAAGATAGATATTAATTAAAATATATTTGCAGAACCCAAAATAATTCAAAATCAAAGTAAATTATATTACTAAATAAAATTTTAAATTTTTGAAATTTTGTTTACTTTTATAAGCTTATATTTTTTTCATAAAAAATTATTTATTTAAATTATATATGTCTCACACATTATTTATTTTGTAATTAATATTTCTATAAAAATAAACTAAAAAATAATTGAAATGAATATTTAAAATTATAATGAATACAAATAAAAATGAGATTTATTATTTATTATTTGGGTTATATTGGGTTAATGGGTTAAGTATTTAGGGGGTTTTGTGGTTTAGGAGTCTAGAGATTTAAATGTTTAGGCATTTAGTGGTTTATAAGTTTTATTTAAATAATAATATAATAAAAAATTTATATTTGTGATTTTTTATCTTTTTTGAAGGTTATAACCCTTGAAAATATAATAATTTTAAAATTTTTTTCAAATGTCAATATAATATTTAGTTATAATAATCTTAATAATTATAAGATATTTAAATTCAATATAAGTAATTTTATTGTTAGATATTATAAAATTGATCAAATAATAAATTAATAAACTATTCTTAATAAGATTGATAACAATTAAAATATAATTGCAAAACCTATATATAATGATTCAAAATCAAAGTAAAATATATTACTAAATAAAAATTTTTTGTTTTTAAATGTTTACTTCTTTTTATAAGCATATTTTTTTTGATTAAAAGTAAATTATTAAAATTATAGTTGTCTCTCTCGTTATTCATTTTGTAATTAATATTTCTATAAAAAATAAACTAATAAATAATTAAAATGAATAAAAAAATTATAATGAATACAAATAAAAATGAGATTTATGATTTATTATATGTGCTATCCCGATTTAATTGTTTAATTATTTAGGAGTTTTGTCGTTGAAAAGTTTATCAATTTATGTTTTTACGTATTTATTGGTTTATAGGTTTTATTTATAAAATAAAAATAAAAAAAAAATTTAGATTTTTTCTGATTTTAAAAAATTATAACCTTTAAAAATAAAATAATTTTTAAAATATTTTGAAATGTGAATACTATATATAATTATATTAATCTTACTAATTATATATCATATAAATTCGATATAAACAATTTTAATGATAGATATTATAATAATGATCAAAAATTAAATTAATAAACTATTATTAATAATATAAATATTAATTAAAATATATTTACATAACACAAAATGATTCAAAATCAAATCAAAATATATTACTAAATAATAATATTTAATTTTAAATTTGTCCTTTTTATAAGCTTATATTTTTTTGATTAAAAATAAATTATTTAAATAATATTTGTCTTACTCAAAATTTATTTTGTAATTAATTTTTCTAAATAATTAAACTATAAATAACTAAAATGAATATTTAAAATTATAATAAATAGAAATAAAAATGAGATTTATTATTTATTAAGGAGTATATAGTTGTTAAAATGTTTATGTATTTAGGGGTTTCGGGGGTTATAAGCTTACTAATTTAAGTAAGTAAGCATTTAATGGTCTATATGTTTTATTTAAAAAATAAAATAACTAAAAATTTACTTTTATTATTTTTTCTCATATTTTAAGATTATAACCTTTGAAAATATAATAATTTTTAATTTTTTTCAAAAGTGAATACAATATTTATTCATAATAATCATAATAATTATATATCATATAAATTCAATATAAACAACTTTATTGATAGATATTGTAATAATTATTAAAAAATAAATTAAAAATCTATTTTGAATAAGATTGATATTACTTAAAATATAATATCAAAACCTAAAATGATTCAAAATCAAAGCAAACTATATTACTAAATAATAATTATTTGTTTTTAAATTTTTATTCTTTTTATAAGCTTATCAATTCTTTGATTTAAAAATAATTTTTATAAATTATATTTTTAACTCATAATTTATTTTATAATTAATACATATATACAAAAAACTAAACAATCAAAATGAATTTTTTAAATTATAATGAAAACAAATAAAAATGAAATTTATTTTATTATTATTTAGGGTATACCGATTTAAAGGATTATCTATATAGAGGTATCAGGATTTTGTAATTTAGTGATTTAAATGCTTAGGCATTTAGTGGTGTATAGGTTTTATTTAAACAATAGATTAACAACGAAAAAATATTTTTTTTTCTCATTTTCAAAGGTTATAATATAATAATTTTAAAATTTTTTTCAAAAGTGAATATAATATTTAGTTATAATAATCATTATATTTATATATCATATAAATTCAATATAAATATTTTTATTGATAAATATACTAATAATGATGAAAATATAACTTAATAATCTATTATTAATAACATAGATGTCAATTAAAATATAATTACTAAACCTAAAATGATTCAGAAGCAAAGAAAAATAATTTTCTTTTAAAAAGTTTATCTATAAATATTTTTTCTATAATTACTATATAATAATTTTTTTCTTCTAAAATGATTCAAAACCTAAAATATAATTACTATATAATAATTTTTTGTTTTGAAATTTTTTTTCTTTTAAAAAGTTTATCTATAAATTTTTGATGAAAAATAATTTACAGAAATTATATTTGAGTAACTCATAAATTATTATGTAATTAATATTTATATAAAAATAAACAAATAAATAATTAAAATTAATATTTAAAATTAGAATTAAAAATAATGAGATTTATTATTTTTTATTTAGGGTATACCGGTCTAATGTAAATTAGATCTGTCTTACTAATAATTTATTTTGTAATAAATATTTCTATAAAAAAAATACAAATTAATTAAAATAAAAATTTAAAATTATACTGAATAAAAATTAAAATGATATTTATGATTTATTATTAATGTACACTAGTTTAATTGTATAAGAATTTAGAGGTTTAATCTTTTAAGAGTTTAGTGATTTAGGTTTTTAGGCATTTAGTGGTTTATTGGTTTTATTTAAACAATAAAAAAACAAAAAAAAAATTAGTAATTTTTTCTCATTTTCATACGTTATAACCTTTGAAAATATAATAATATTTAAAATTTTTTGAAATGTGAATAAAATATTTAGTTATAATAATATTAATAATTATATATGATATAAATTTAATATAAATAATTTTATTGATAGATATTATAATAATGATCAATAAATAAATTAATAAACTATTTATAATAAGATAGATATTAATTAAAAAATAATTACAAAACCCAAATTGATTCAAAATTAAAGTAAAAAAATATTATTGGATAATAATTTTTAATTTTTAAATTTTTACTTCTTTTATAAGCGTATATTTTTTTTATTAAAAATAAATTATTTAAATTATATTTGTCGCACTTATAATTTATTTTATAATAAATATTTCTATAAAAATAAACTAATAAATAATTAAAATGAATATATTTAGTATAATAAATAGAAATTAAAATTAGATTTAATAATTATTATGTATTATATAGCAGTTTAATGGTTTATGTATTTAGGTATTATGGGGTTTAAGTGTTTACTGATTTAATTGTGTATGCATTTACTTGTTTATCTTTCTATTTTTCTTTCTATAGATAAAATACTTAATGATTCTATGTTTTTGTCAATCAATCAATCAATCAATTATTAGGCATTATGTTTCTATTGATAAAATACTTAATGATTATGGGGTTTAAGTATTTAATAATTTTTTGTTTTGAAATTTTTTATGCATAAAAAATTTAATAAATCAATCAATCAATACTATTTATGTTTATCAGTAAACACTTAAACCCCGTAATAGAAAGATAAACATATATATTTATCTATTTATCTATTTTTCTTATTATAGATAAAAAACATAATGACTATTTCTATTTTTCTTTCTATTAAAAAACTTAATGATTCTATGCATAAAATACTATTTATGTTTATCTATTTATGTTTGTTTATCTATATGTTTATCTATTTGTCAATCAATCAAATAAATCTATTTGTTTATCTATCTATCTATTTGTCTGTCTATCTATGTAATCATCTATCTAACTATTTGTGAATCTTTTTGTCTATATATCTATCTATCTCTCTATCTATTTGTCTATCTATCTATTTTTCTATATATCTATCTATCGGTTGATCTATCAATCGAACTATTAATCTATCTATATTTCTATCTATCTATCTATCTATCTCTATCTTTCAATTTGTCTAACTATTTTTTTATCTATTTGTCTATTTATTTATATATAGTTTGGTCTATCTATCTATTTATCTATCTATTTATCTTTTTTTATCTATTTATCTATATATATATCTATCTATCTTTCTTTCTTTCTCTCTCTATCTATCTATCTGTCTATCAATCTGTCTATCAATCTGTCTATCAATCTGTCTATCTATCTTTCTAACTATTTATCTATCTATCTATATATCTATTTATGTATTTGTATGTCTATATATGTTTCAATATATCGATATATTTTTCTATCAATTTGTCTATCTATATGTCTATATATATATATATATATATATATATATATATATATATATATATATATATAAATCTATATGTATATCTATCTTTCTATCTATGTGTTTTTATATGTATCTATCTATATGTCTATCTATCTTATCTATATGTATATCTTTCTATATATATTTCTATTTATCTATATGTATGTCTATATATATTTTATCTATAAATATATTTGTTTATCTATATGTCAATCTACTTGTCTATCTAATTATCTATCTATCTACCTATCTTTTTATCTGACTATCTATCTGTCTATCTATATGTCTATCTAACTATCTATCTATATATTTATTTATCTATATACCTATATGTCTATATACCTATATATCTATATATCTATCTATATGTTTGTCTATCTATCTATCTATATGTCTATCTATCTGTCTATTTATCAATCTATTTGTATATCTATCTGTCTATCTATCTGTCTAATTTTCATCTATATGTCTATCTATTTGTCTGTTTATATGTCTATCTATCTATCTATATGTTTATATATTTGTCTATCTATCTATCTATCTTTTTATCTATCTGGTTTGTCTATCTATTTATCTATCTATCTATTTGTATATCTCTCGATCTATTTTTCAATATTTATTTCTGTCTATCTATCTTTCTATATGTCTATCTTTCTGTCAATCTATTCATGTATATGTTTGTTTATCTATTTATCTATTTATCTATATGTCTATTTATTTGTCATTGAGTCATTATGCACACTGTGTCCTTTCCATTCGGATTTGTCCAATCCTTTTGGAGGAAACTGAATGATGCACCATATTAAAACTATGCAAATATAAGATTGTGCATGTGTGTGACATGCAGCATCAAGTGTTTGCCTATGTCATTGCTATACAATAGAATACATGTAAAACTAATTACCCATAAATCCACAAATCCATATCTACGGCATTTTGTCAATTCATTCTCAACTCTGAATTCTACATTCTTTTGCTCCAATGATCCTCAAAAGAGTATCTATTGGGTTAGAATGCTTCCTCCTCGAGCTCCAAGAAGTGGCTGTATGTTGCACCGACAAAATATCAAAAATATGCATGCATCGGTGTGCATTTGTGATGTGGTCCATCTCATAGTATAATTATCTACGCTTACAACCAAGCTAGAATACAAGTAAAATTACAAAATGCTATAAGGATGGGTCTTCTGCTCCCGGGACTGTAGCATAGCCTAATGTGTATTTACAAAATGCATTAGTGGGCCCAACTTAGAGATACTCATGGGTCCAGTAGCCCTCATTGCATGCTACTTAGAGAACAGACAAGATTGTGTGTGTGAGTATGTCACGATCCGTCTCTACAAGTACATGGTGCATACAAAGTCTAAAATACAAATAAGACTACAAACATAAACTACAACTTTGAATCTTTCGCACCCGTGTGGCTGGTTTGGACTCCATTGCTTACTGGCCCTGATTGGTGATGCTTCGGATTTTAGTGGCTCTCCAATTAATCTTGGATTACCCGCTACTCCTGTTGGGCGATGGTTGGGTGGCCCTTTATGCTGCATGATAGGGCTAGTGAGACCCACTCCTAGCTACTCATGGGATTACTTTCGACCACTTTGCTTTGTCTCGTCAGTTGTCTGAATGTTATCATACCGGCTTGCTAGTGGGACCCTCTACAAGCTGGTGGCCCATACTTCTGGCTGCTTCCAGGACTTGCTGGCCCCTCTAAATGCTACACCAAAATGGACAAGAATATGTGCACATGTGTATTGTGGTCCGTCGCTATGTGTGTGTGGTGCAGCAGTATCAGGGTTTAGGAGTTTAGTAATTTAAGTATTTAGGTATTTTATGGTTTATAGGTTTTATTTACATAATTAAATAACAAAAAAATTATTTTTATGATTTTTTCTCATTTTCAAGCTTATAACCATTGAAAATATTATAATTTTTAATTTTTTTTCAAATGTTAATAGAATATTTAATTATAATAATCATAAAAATTAAATATCATGTAAATTCAATATATTTAATTTTATTGATCGATATTATAATACTAATCATAAAATAGATTAATAAACTATTATTAATAAGATAGATATTAATTAAAATATATTTGCAGAACCCAAAATAATTCAAAATCAAAGTCAATTATATTACAAAATAAAATTTTAAATTTTTGAAATTTTGTTTATTTTTATAAGCTTATTTTTTTTCATAAAAAATAATTTATTTAAATTATATCTGTCTAACTCATTATTTATTTTGTAATTAATATTTCTATAAAAATAAACTAAAAAAATAATTAAAATGAATATTTAAAATTATAATGAATACAAATAAAAATGAGAATTATTTTTATTATTTAGGTTATATAGGTTTAATGGTTTAAGTATTTAGGAAGTTTTGGGGTTTAGGAGTCTAGAGATTTAATTTTTTAGTCATTTAGTGGTTTATATGTTTTATTTAAAGAATAAAATAATAAAAAATTATTTTTGTGATTTTTTATCATTTTTGAAGGTTATAACCTTTGAAAATATAATAATTTTTAAATTTTTTTCAAATGTAAATATAATATTTAGTTATAATAACTTAATAATTATAATACATTTTAATTGAATATAAGTAATTTTATTGTTCGATATTATAAAAATGTTAAAATAATTAATTAATAAACTATTATTAATAAGATTGTTCGCAATTTAAATATAATTGCAAAGCCTATATATAATGAATCAAAATCAAAGTAAAATATATTACTAAATAATAATTTTTTGTTTTTTAATTTTTACTTCTTTATATAAGCTTATTTTTTTTGATTAAAAATAAATTATTAAATTTATATTTGTCTCACTCATTATTTATTTTATGATTGATATTTCTATAAAAAATAAACGAATAAATAATTAAAATGAATATTTAAAATTATAATGAATACAAATTAAAATAAGATTTATGATTTATTATATATGATATAATGGTTTAATGGTTTTATTATTTAGTGGTTTGTAGGTTTTATTTATATAATAAAAATTTAAATTCTATTTTTTATTTTTTCTGATTTTCAAAGGTTATAACCTTTGAAAATAAAATACTTTTTAAAATTTTTTGAAATGTGAATACCATGTATAATTATATTAATCTTACAAATTATATATCATATAAATTCAATATAAATAATTTTAATGATAGATATGATAATAATGATCAAGAATTAAATTAATAAACTATTATTAATAATATTAATATTAATTAAAATATATTTACATAACACAAAATGATTCAAAATCAAATCAAAATATATTACTAAATAATAATATTTACTTTTTATAATTTTCCTTCCTTTTATAAGCTTATATTTTTTTATTAAATTAAATTATTTAAATAATATTTGTCTCACTCGAAATTTATTTTGTAATTAATTTTTCTAAAAAATTAAACTATAAATAATTAAAATTAATATTTAAAATTATAATAAATAGAAATAAAAATGAGATTTATTGTTTATTAAGTAGTATATAGCTGTTAAAAGGTTTGCCTATTTTGGGTTTCGGGATTTATGAGCTTACTGATTTAAGTAAGCATTTAAGGTTCTATAGGTTTTATTTAAAAAATAAGATAACAAAAAATTTATTTTTTTTATTTTTTCACATTTTCAAAGGTTATAACCTTTGAAAATATTATAATTTTAGAATTTTTTTTCAAAAGTGAAAATAATATTTTGTTATAATAATCATTATATTTATATATCATATAAATACAATATAAAGATTTTATTGATAAATATTCTAATAATAATGAAAAAAAAACTTAATAATCTATTATTAATAAGATAGATATCAATTAAAATATATTTACAAAACTTAAAATGATTCAGAAGGAAAGCAAAATATATTACTATATAAAATTTTTTTGTTTTGAAATTTTTTTTCATTTAAAAAGTTTATCTATTTTATTTTGATGAAAAATAATTTATATAAAATATATTTGTGTAACTCATAATTTATTTTGTAATTAATATTTATATAAAAATAAACAAATAAATAATTAAATTTGAATATTTAAAATTAAAATGAAAAAAAATGAGATATATTTTTTATTATTTAGCATATACCGGTTTAATTTAAATTATATCTGTCTCACTAATAATTTATTTTGTAATTAATATTTCTATAAAAATAAACTGATACATAATTAAAATTAAAATTAAAATTATACTGAATAAATAAAATAATTTATTTTGTTCCTCTCTCAACTCTAGAATGACTGCTAAAGCTCTAACCAAAATAATATGAGGTTTTACTTTATATCTATTATGTCTCATCATATTTGATCTTGAATCACTGGGCTATCAAAGGTAATTTGATTCTTGTACGCTAACAGGCTAAACCAAAGTGTACCCCTAAGTGTTGAAATAGCTATTTGTTTAGGATGCTATTTATATTGATTATTGTAATTTCTTCTAAAATATCTCTCATGCACACGCTCAAAGCAATTTTTTAAAAACATAGTTCACCTCTAAAAAAATAACCACATTGTGGCCTATTAGAACAAACTAGCCCCAGGGTGGTTTGAGTAGGGCAAGAAGTATGGGCTCTCTTTAAATCGAGAATCAAAAATTTTATTATATTGGAATGTCTAAGCCATTTTTTCATATCCTCATGGATATGAAAAGTATCATTTCTTTCTTTTTATATTAAATGAGTTATGTATACAAGCTCAAAATACCCAAAAAGGAGTAAATGAATCATATTCAAATGTATAAAAGTTTTTAATCATTGCTCAAAATATTAGTCTTGCATATTGACACTCAAGGTCACAAATCAAAGGAAAAAGCAATAGTTATATTTCCAATCCCAAGAATTTTAGCTATAGAAAGTTATAAAGAGTAGTACTCGTGCTTTAACTATTTCTAGGGTCATGACTTTTGCCTTGAGGAATGTCCAAAGTTACATTCATTCCTAATGCAATGACTTTGCAATATAAAGATAAAATGCACAAGCTATGGTCATATCCAATACTGTGACCCAGTATTATAGTGATTAAATATGTATTCATGATCATTCTTAGTACCATAATAATATGTTCAACAGAGAGACACAAGTTATGGCATATTCTCATCGATATGATTTTGTGTTCTAGACACAAAATATACAATTCATGACCATTGCAAATGCTACAATAATCTAAAGCAAGAAAGAGACAGGATCCATAACTCACCCTTTGAGTCATGACTTTGTTTTACATATACAAAAAGATAAATCTGTGACATTCCTAAAAGTTGTGAATTTCAATTTAAATTTAACACTTAGATTTTTGATTATAAAAGTGCAAAACATGAGATTTAGGATTTAGGGTTTATGGATTACAATTATAGTTTATGGTTTATGATTTAGGATTTAAGTCATTATGCGCACTGTGTCCTTTCCATTTGGATTTGTCCAAGCCTTTTGGAGGAACCTGAATGATGCACCATATTAAAACTATGCAAATATAAGATTGTGCATGTGTATGATATGCATCATCAAGCATTTTCCTATGTCTTTTCTATGCAATGAAATACATGAAAAACTGAATACCCATAAATCCACACGTCCATATCTACGGCACTTTATCAATTCATTCTCACCTTGAATTCCACATTCTTTTGCTCCAATGATTTTCAAAAGAGTATCTCATGGGTTAGAATGCTTCCTCCTCGAGCTCGAAGAAGTGGCTGTATGTTGCACCTACAAAATATCAAAAAATATGCATGCATCGGTGTGCATGTGTGATGAGGTCCATCTCATAGTCTAATTATCTACGCGTACAACCAAGCTAGAATACAAGTAAAATTACAAAATGCTATAAAGATGGGTATTCTGCTCCCTAGAGTGTAGCATCGCCTAATGTGTATTTACAAAATGCATTAGTGGGCTCCACTTAGAGATACTCATGGGTCCAGTTGCTCTCATTGCATGCTCCATAAAGAATAGACAAGATTGTGTGTGTGAGTATGAAATGATTCGTCTCTACAAGTACATGGTGCATACAAAGTCCAAAATACAAATAAGATTATAAACATAAACTACAAGTTTGAATCTTTCGCTCCCGTATGGCTGGTCTGGACATCATTGCTTACTGGCCCTACTTGGTGATGCTTCGGATTTTTCCGGCTCTCCAATTAATCATGGATTACCCACTACTCCTGTTCCGCGATGGTTGGGTGGCCCTCTATGCTGCCTGATAGGGCTAGTGGGACCCAATCCAAGCTACTCATTGGTTTACTCCCGACCATTTCCTCGGTCTCGTCAGTTGTCTGAATGGTATAATTCCGGCTCTTTGTGGGGCCCTCTACAAGCTGGTGGCCCATACTTCTGGCTACTTCCAGGACTTGCTGGCCCCTCTAAATGCTACACCAAAATGGACAAGAATATGTGCTCGTGTGTACTGTGCTTCGTTGCTTGTGTGTGTGGTGCAGCAGTATCAGGGTTTAGGAGTTTAGTAATTTAAGTATTTACGTATTTTGTGGTTTATAGGTTTTATTTATATAATGAAATAACAAAAAAAATTATTTTTATGATTTTTTTTCATTTTCAAGGTTATAACCATTGAAAATATTATAATTTTTAATTTTTTTTTCAAATGTTAATACAATATTTAATTATAATAATCATACTAATAAAATATCATGTAAATTCAATATAAATATTTTTTTTGATCGATATTATAATACTTATCATAAAATAGATTAATAAACTATTATTAATAAGATAGATATTAATTAAAATATATTTGCAAAACCTAAAAAGATTCAAAATCAAAGTAAAATATATTACTAAATAATAATTTTTTATTTTTAAATTTTTGATTCTTTTTATAAGCTTATAAATTTTTTTGATGAAGATAAATTATTTAAATTATATTTGTCTCATTCATTATTTTATTTTCCAATTACTATATCTATAAAAATAAACTAAAAAATAATTAAAATGAATATTTAAAATTATAATAAATAGAATTAAAAATTAGATTTATTAATTATTAAGTAGTATGTAGCGGTTTAATGGTTTATGTATTTTGGCATTGCGGGGTTTAGGAGTTTACTGATTTAACTATGCATGCATTTAGTGGGTTATAGGTGTTATTATAAAAAATATCAAAAAATTTATTTTTTTTATTTTTTGATATTTTCAAAGGTTATAACCTTTGAAAATATAATAATTTTTAAATTTTTTTTCAAAAGTGAATACAATATTTAGTTATAATAATCATTATATTTATATATCATATAAATTCAATATAAATATTTTTATTGATAAAAATTCTAATAATGATCAAAGAATAAATTAATAATCTATTATTAATAAGATAAATATCAATTTTAATATAATTACAAAACCTAAAATGATTTAGAATCAAAGCAAAATATATTAATATATAATAATTTTTTATTTTCAATTTTTTTTCTTTTAAAAAGTTTATCTATATTTTTTTGATGAAAAATAATTCTATAAATTATATTTGTCTATCTCAATTTATTTTGTAATTAATAATTATATAAAAATAAACGAATAAATAATTAAAATGAATATTTTAAATTATAATGAAAAAAATAATATTGCTATTTATTATTTATTATTTAGGGTATACTAGTTTAAAATAATTATCTATTTAGGGTTTTCGAGATTTAAGAGTTATTGATTTAAGTATTTAGGAATTTAGTGGTTTATAGGATTTATTTAAACAATGAAATAACAAAAAAATTATTTTTGTTATTTTTTCACATTTTCAAAGTTTATAACATTTGAAAATATAATAATTTTAAAACTTTTTTAAATTGTGAATAAAATATTTAGTAATAATAATCATTATAATTATATATAATATAAACTAATTATAAATAATTTTATTGATAGATATTATATCAATTATCAAAAAATAAATTAATAAACTATTATTAATATGATAGATAATAATTAAAATAAATTAATAAACTATTTAGCGTCTCTATCTCTTCTCTCTTTGCGATTTATCACGACTATTCTGTGTGGTGCATATAGTAAAACAATTTTGTTGATTTAATATGTAATGCATAAGCATTTTCTGGTATATTTAGCTAGTCACACTGAGCAACTAGCGACCCACATTATTTTTGGTGTTTATTTCTCATTTTTTGATTCTATCATGGATGGTTGCTGAATTGGGATATATATATTGCTTGTTTTCTGTTGTTTCTGTGTTTCTGTATCTCAATCCACTACCATGGAAGCACAATTGCCCAATAATTATAAATGGTATACCGGTTTAATGGATCAATTATTTAGGGGTTTTGTCATTTAGAAGTTTTGTAATTTATGTTTTTAGGCATTTAGTGGTATATAGGTTTTATTTATATAATAAAAATAAAAAATATTTTTTTTTAATTTTTTTTTGATTTTCTAAGATTATAACCTTTGAAAATAAAATAATTTTAAAAATCTTTTGAAATGTGAATACCATGTATAATTATATTAATCTTATTAATTATATATCATATAAATTCAATATAAATAATCTTAATGATAAATATTATAATAATGATCAAAAATTAAATTAATAAACTATTATTAATAATATAAATATTAATTAAAATATATTTACATAACACAAAATGATTCAAAATCAAATAAAAATATATTACTAAATAATAATATTTAATTTTTAATTTTTTCCATCTTTTTATAATCTTATATATTTTTATGACTAAAAATAATTTGTATAAATAATATCTGTCTCACTCGAAATTTATTTTGTAATTAATTTTTCTAAAAAATTAAAATATAAATAATTAAAATTAATATTTAAAATTATAATAAATAGAAATAAAAATTAGTTTTCTTATTTATTAAGTAGTATACAACTGTTATAATGTTTATGTATTTAGGGGTTTCGGGTTTTATGAGCTACTGATTTAAGTAAGTAAACATTTAATGGTCTATAGGTTTAATTTAAAAATTAAATAACAAAAAATTTATTATTTATATTGTTTCTCATTTTTTGATTATAACCATTGAAAATATAATAATTTTTAAATTTTTTTCAAAAGTGAATACAATATTTATTTATAATAATCATAATAATTATTTATCATATAAATTCAATATAAATAATTTTATTGAAAGATATTCTAATAATTATAAAAAAATAATTAAATATCTTTTATGAATAAGATTGATATTACTTAAAATATAATATCAAAACCTAAAATGATTTAAAAGCAAAGCAAAATATATTACTTAATAATATTTATATGTTTTAAATTTTTTTTCTTTTTATAAGCTTATCTATTTTTTGATGAAAAATTATTTTTATAAATTATATTTTTAACTTATAATTTAATTTATAATTACTATATATATATAAATAAAAAAATTAACAATCAAAATGAATTTTTTAAATTATAATGAAAACAAATAAAAATGAGATTTATTAATTATTATTTAGGATATACCAGTTTAAAGGATTATCTATATAGGGGCATCTAAATTTTGTAATCTAGTGATTTAAGTGTTTATGCATTTAGTTATTTATAAGTTTTATTTAAACAATTAAATAACAAAATAAATATTTTTTTTTATTTTTTCACATGTTCAAAGGTTATAATATTTGAAAATATAAAAATTTTAAAACATTTTTCAAAAGTGAATACAATATTTAGTTATAATAATTATTAAATTTATATATCATATAAATTCAATATAAATATTTTTTTAGATAAATATTCTAATAATGATTAAAAAAATAAATTAATATTATATTATTAATAATTTAGATATCAATTTAAATATAATTACAAAAAGTAAAATTTATTCAGAAACAAAGCAAAATATTTTACTATATAATATTTTTTTCTTTTTAATTTTTTCTTCTTTTATTAAGTTTATCTATATTTTTTTGTTGAAAACTAATATATATAAATTAAATTTGTCCAACTTATAATTTATTTTGTAATTAATATTTATATAAAAATAAACAAATAAATAATTAAAATGAATATTTAAAATTATAATAAAAAAATAAAAATGAGATTTATTATTTATTATTTACGATATACATGTTTAAAAAATTTAGCTATTTAGGGTTTTCGAGATATAGAAGTTATTGATTTAAGTATTTAGGCATTTAATGGTTTATAGGTTTTATTCAAATAATGAAATAACAAAAAAATTATTTTTGATACTTTTTCAAATTTTCAAAGGTTATTACATTTGAAAATATAATAATTTTAAAATTATTTAAAAAAGTGAATACAATATTTAGTAATAATAAATATTATAACTATATATAATATTATTTAAATATAAACAATTTTATTAATAGATATTATATCAATTATCAAAAAATATATTAATAAACTATTTGTAATTTGATAGATATAAATTAAAATATAATTAAAAAACCTAAAATGATTCAAAATCAAAGTAAAATTTATTACTAAATAATAATTTTTTTTAGTTTTTGCATCATTTTATAAGATTATATGTTTTTTTGATGAAAAATATATTATTTAAATTATATTTATATGACTCATAATTTATTTTCTAATTAATATTTATATAAATTATTTAAATTATATTTAAGGTTTACGAGTTTAAAGGTTTAAGTATTTAGGGGCTTCGGGGTTTAGGAGTTTAGATATTTATGTATTTAGGCATTTAATGGTTTATAAGTTTTATTTAAACAATGATATGACAAAAAATTTATTTTTATTATTTTTTAACATTTTTAAAGGTTATAAACATTGAAAATATAAGAATTTTTAAATTTTTTTTATATGCGAATACTATATTTAGTTATGATAATCTTAATAATTATATATCATGTAAATTCAATATAAACAATTATAATGAAATATATTATATTAATGATCAAAAAATAAATTAATAAATTATTATTAATAAGATATATTATTTTAAATATATTTGCAAAATGTAAATTTATTCAAAATTAAAGTAAAATATATTACAAAATAATACTTTCTTTAAATGTTTTACTTCTTTTTATAAGTTTATATTTTTTGTTATTAAAAGTAAATTATTGAAATTATATTTGTCTTCCTCATAATTTATTTCTAATTTATAATTCTATAAAAATAAACCAATAGATAATTAAAATGAATATTTAAAATTATAATGAATACAAATAAAATAGAGATTTATTATTTATTATTCAGGATATACTAGTTTAATAGTTTAAGTATTTAGGTGTTTTCGGGTTTATTGATTTAAGTGTTTAGGCCTTTAGTGATTTATAGTGTTTATTTAAACAATGAAAAAAAAATTTAATTTTTTGATTTTTTTTTAATTTTTTGAAGGTTATAACCTTTGAAATTATAATAATTTTTAATTTTTTTTAAATGTGAATATTATATTCAGTAATAATAATTTTTTTAATCATATAAAATGTAAACTCAATATAAATACTTTTATTAATAGATATTATAATAATGATCAATAAAAAATTAATAAACTATTATTAATAAGAATTATATAAATTAAAATATAATTGCAAAATCTAAAATGATTCAAAATAAAAATAAAATATATTACTAAATAATAAATTTTTGTTTTTAAAATTTTGCCTATTTTTATTAGGATATATATTTTTTTTGATGAAAAATAAATTATTTAAATTAGATCTGTCTCACTAATATTTTATTTTGTAATTAATATTTCAATAAAAATACACTGATAAATAATAAAAATAAAAATTTAAAATTATACTTAATAAAAATTAAATTGAGATTTATGATTTTTTTATTAATGTACACAAGTTTAATAGTTTAATTATTTATTATTTTTGTCATTTAGGAGTTTAGCAATTCATTATTTTAGGCATTTAGTGGTTTATAGGTTTTATTTAAACAATAAAATAACATAAAAAAATTTGTAATTTTTTCACATTTTCATAGCTTATAACCTTTTAAAATATAATAATTTTTAAAATTTTTTGACATGTGAATATAATATTTAGTTTTAATAATATTAATAATTATATATCATATAAATTCAATTTAAATAATTTTATTGATAGATAATATAATAATGATCAAAAATTAAATTAATAAACTATTAATAAAAAGATTGATATAAATTAAAAAATATTTACAAAACCCAAATTGATTCAAAATTAAAGTAAAATATATTACTGGATAATAATTTTTAATTTTTAAATTTTTACAACTTTTATAAGAATATATTTTTTTGATTAAAAAAAATTAATTAAGATATATATGTCACTCTCATAATTAATTTGTAATAAATATTTCTATAAAAATAAACTAATAAATAATTAAAATGAATATTTAAAATTATAATAAATAGAAATAAAAATTAGATTTATTAATTATTAAGTAGTATATAGCGGTTTAATGGTTTATATATTTAGGCATTATGAGATTTAGAAGTTTACTGATTTAACTGTGTATGCATTTAGTGGTTTATAGGTTTTATTAAAAAAATAAAATAATAAAAAAAAATTTTTATAATTTTTGAGATTTTCAAAGGTTATAAGCTTTGAAAATATAATAATTTTTAATTTTTTTTAAATGTATACAATATTTAGTTATAATAATCATTATATTTATATATCTTATAAATTTAGTATAAACAATTTATTAATAAATATTCTAATAAAGATCAAAAAATAAATTAATAATCTATTATTAATAAGATAGATATCAATTAAAATATAATTACAAAACTTGAAATGATTCAGAAGAAAAGCAAAATATATTACTATATAATAATTTTTTGTTTTAAATTTTTTTTTCCTTTAAAATGTTTATCAATAATTTTTTGATGAAAAATAATTTATATAAATTATATTTGTATAACTCAATTTACTTTGTAATTAATATTTATATATAAATAAACAAATAAATAATTAAAATGAATATTTAAAATTATAATGAAAAAAAATGAGATTTATTATTTATTATTTAGGGATACCAGTTTAATTAAAATTAGATCTATCTCAAATATAATTTATTTTGTTATTTATATTTCTATAAAATAAATTGATAAATAATTAAAATAAAAATTTAAAATTATACTGAATAAAAATTAAAATGAGATTTATGATTTATTATTAATGTCTACCTATTTAATGATTTAAGTATTTAGAGGTTTCGTTGTTAGGAGTTTAGCAATTTATGTTTTCAGGCTTTTATTGGTTTATAGGTTTTATTTAAAAAAATAAAATAACAAAAAAAATTCTATAATTTTTTATCATTTTCATAGATTATAACATTTGAAAATATAATAATATTTAAAATTTTTTGAAATTTTAATACTGTATTTTGTTATAATAATATTAATTATTATATATCATATAAATTTAATATAAATAATTTTATTGATAGATATTATAATAATGATCAAAAATTAAATTTATAAACTATTAATATTAAGATAGATATTAAATAAAAAATATTTACAAAACCCAAATTGATTCAAAATTAAACTAACTTATATTACTTGATAATAATTTTTAATTTTTAAATTTATACTTCTTATATAAGCGTATATTTTTATTAGATAAATAATATATTATTTAAATTATATTTGTCCCACTCATAATTTATTTTGTAATAAATATTTCTAAATAAATACACTAATAAATATTTAAAATGAATATAAAAAATATAATAAATAGCAATAAAAAATAGATTTATTAATTATTAAGTAGTATTTAGCAGTTTAATGGTTTATGTATTTAGGCATTACGAGGTTTAGGAGTTTACTGATTTAACATTATATACATTTAGTAGGGCTCCTCACGGGAGTCGGAGATTCACGACCCGACCCAAAGTCTTGTCCCTAAAGAATCGGGACTAAGAAAAATCCGTTGACTTTGACTTTTCCCATCCCGTTCTGTCACATATTTTTTGTTTTGGGATGGTTCCAGATCTTATGCAATATCCATCCCGAGAACCATCCCATCGTAAAAAACCGATACTAGAACTAGGAATATATATATATATATATATATATCATGAAGATGCCACCAATTCTGCTACTGCCCATTCAATTCCAATGCACCTATTGTTGTTCCGACGAGTTCCACGCCACCTCATGTCATTCCGGCCATTTTCAGTTAGGTCCAGCCCTTGTCCATCGCACTTCTGGTTGCCTCCACCGTGTCTCAGATGCCACTAGCCTTTTGGTTTCTTTTTCTGATGATATGAGTGATTAATTATTATTATTATGTATCTCAGTCAGTTTTGTTGAGTAATGGTTGTGGTGTTTTGGTTGGGCCGAATGAGCAGGCTGAATGTGTTACAGTCCGTTTTGTAGAGCTTGCTTGTTTGAAATATTTATATGTATCTATGCTTAACATATCATATTAATTAATGGTAATGTAGATGGCATAATCCAGTGGTAAACTAAAAATACAATAAATTGAAGATGATAACATCTCAAATGATCAAAGTATGGTAAATCCAATCATCATCCTTTCACAAACCCTTTTATTATTAGTGTAGGTTCTTCAATTCCAATTGTAAAAGAAAGTCAAGGTTCATCTGAACCTCAATCTCATAAAAAGTATAAGTCTACTGTTTGGAAAACTTATAAGATATTAGTTGTTTCAGAGGGAAATGAAACTGGTAGGGCAGCTTGTATATGGTGTAGGAAAGAATATTTTGCAAAAAGTGATCAAGGTACTTCGAGTTTATGGAAATAGTTTAGAGAGACTTGTAAGAAATTTCAACACAACAAAGAATTAATAGAAGCTCACAAAGGTAAAGACATTTCAAAATCTTTGTGGAGTTTCACTAAAGGTACTAGTTTAGAGGATAACAAATTAACTTGTTGGCAATTTGATCAACAACTAGTTAGGGAGGCTTTGGTGAAAATGATCATAAAAGATGAATTACCTTTTTGTTTTGTTGAGAGGTATGAGTTTAAGGTGTTATTTGAAGTAATTTGAAGCACTCTATATTGAGGGATTGTTTTATTTTGTTTGTGAAGGAAAATAAGAAATTATTTGATAGCATATCATCTCATTGTTGTAGAGTTTCATTGACTACCGACACTTGGAATAGCATTCAATATTTGTCTTATATATGTTTGAGTATTCATTTCATTGATTCTCAATAGAACATGCATGTAAGGCTTTTAAACTTTTGTGTAATTAAAAGTCATTCTGGAGTTAATATTAGAAATGCTATTGAGTTTTGCATGAATGAATGGGGTTTGAGAAAGTTGATGTGCATTACTGTTGACAATGCATCAAATAATGATGTTGCAGTTGAAAAATTAAAAAAAGGCTTGTGAAGAAAAGTATTGTACCTTTGAGAGGCGAGCATTTTCATATGAGATGTTGTGCTCATATCCTAAACTTAATTGTCAGAGATGGCATTGCAGTAGTTGAGGGTGCTATTCAAAAAATTAGAGGTGTGGTGAAATATGTGAGGAGCAGTCCTAAAAGATTAGATATGTTTAAGTTATTTGTTGAAGAAACAAACTTGACATATGGATCTTTATTGAAATTAGGTTGTCCTACAAGATGGAATTCAACTTATTTGATGCTACAAACTGATAGAAAATATCAAAAATAATTTGACAAGTTGGAGGACAAAGACAAAAGGTTTTTGACGGAGTTTGGTTCAAACATTCCAACTGAGAGATATTGAATAAACACAAAAATTTTGGCACGTTTCTTGAAAACTTTTTATGAGGTAACTTGTATATTTTCTGGCTCATAATATTCTACCTCTAGTGTTTATTTTTCGGAGATTATTGGAATTTTGAAAATAACTGAGCTTTGTGAAAATAGTAGAGATACAATGGTGTCTGAAATGGGTATGAAAATGATGCATAAATTCAACAAATATTGGGGTTCACTTCAGTCAACAATTATTATGCTTTTTGTAGCAGTAGTGTTGGATCCTAGATATAAGCTCAAATATCTCAAGGTTAAGTACACTTAGCATTATGGAGAGGAATTGGCTAAAAATTTGGTGAAAAGGTTATAAATGCTTTAAATGAGATGATGGATGATTATAAAGATTTAAATGAAGATGAATCAAAAGAAGATGATTTCTCTTCTACTATGTTGAAGAAAAATGATGATTTCTTTGATGGTAGTGATACTTATTTTGATGATTATTTTGTTGAATTGGAGAAAGAACAAGAAGTTGCAGCTTTGGTAAGTTGGATAGGTACTTGTAGGACAAACTTGAAAAAAAATAGAAATGATTTTGAGCTTCTAGACTGGTGGAAGGTAAATGAGGTTAGGTATCCTTCTTTGGAAAATGTAGCAAGGGATGTATTTGCTATCCAAGCATCTACTGTGGCCTACGAATCTACATTTTGCACTGGGGGGAGAATATTAGATAAATTTAAGAGTTCTTTAATACCTATTACAGCTGAAGTTCTCATATCTCTACAAAATTAGTTGAGAAGCTCAAACAAACCTATTGAAATTGAAGAATTAGTTCAAGACCTTGATGATAATGAATCAGGTTAGTATACAAATCTTGTAAATTTTAATTTCACTTTTCCTTATTTTATTCATTCAATTTAATAAAAATATGGTCCAATTACAATTTTCAGAGGGATCACAAGATCCAAATATTCTTCCAACTATAGTTGACCAACTAAATTTAAAATGGGTGTATTAAATTTTATAAGGTAATATTTTGTTTTTTTATTACTCTTTCATCTTAGAAAATTATGTCAACATGATTAACACGTTTTCATCTTTGGTTGTCCTTCTACAGTGGAGAAAGAAAAGGGAGGAGTTGTAGAAGAGATAATTAATTGGGTTTGGATTTTCGTTGCTATTACCGGATGGACCTTTGAAATTATTATTATCATGTTTGTTATTAGTTATATTTTTTTGTTATATTAAGCTGCCTAATTTTAGCAATTACTTAAGTAGTAATTGATGCTACCAATGTTTGTGGTCATCTTTAGCTTTTCCTTAATATTCTAAGTAATTGTTTAAAAAATGTAGTATTGCTATTATGATTAACTTTAACTCGTCTGAACAAAGACAACTTGTGAATAAACAAAGAACCAAATTAAGCACACAACTCAGCCCTATTCTATTTAACATTTCTATCCTTTTCTGCACATAAAAGCTTTTGACATGGTAATGGAACTCGTTTGCGGAATTCAGCCTATTTGACAAAACAAAATTAGCCCAATTTGAGTTTGAAAGATACATAACTTAGGAATGATAAATGCCACAACAAAAGGTTTCGACATGAACTAACTTGGCTTGTTTGAATTCAATAAATTGATAAAAATGTCTGAACTCCATTCCGTCCCGGAACCATTTTCTCCTACCCAAAATCCCCGATCTCCATCCCGTCTCGTCCTGGTATTTTCAATCTATTAGATGGGTGTGGATGTTCAAAAAAAAATCTCCGAACTGTGGGAAGTGAATGGAGATTTGTAATCCCTATCCCGTCCCGTCCCATGAGCACCCCTAGCATTTAGTGGTTTATAGGTTTTAATTAAAAAATAAAATAATTAAAAATTTATTTTTATTATTTTTTGATATTTTCAAAGGTTATAACCTTTGAAAATATAATAATTTTTAAATTTATTTCAAATGTGAATACATTATTTAGTTATACTAATCATTATATTTAAATATTATATAGATTCAATATAAACAATTTTTTTGATAAATATTCTAATAATAATCAAAAATAAATTAATAATCCATTAATAATAAGATAGATATTAATTAAAATATAATTATAAAACTTAAAAAGAATCAGAATCTAAGAAAAATATATTACTATATAATACTTTTTTGTTTTTGAATTTTTTTTAAAATAAGTTTATCTATTTTTTTAATAAAAAATAATTTATATAAATTATATTTGTCTAACTCATAATTTATTTTGTAATTAATATTTATATATAAATAAACAAATAAATATTTAAAATGAATATTTAAAATTATAATGAAAAAAATGAAATTTATTATATATTATTTAGGGATACCAGTTAAATTTAAATTAGATCCGTCTCACTAATAATTTATTTTATAATTAATATTTCTATAAAAATACATTGATAAATAATTAAAAAATAATAATAATTAATTATATTGAATAATAATTAAAAAGAGATTTATGATTTATTATTAATGTATACCAGTTCAATAGTTTAAGTATTTAGAGGTTTTGTAGTTAGAAGTTTAGTGATTTATGTTTTTAGGCTTTTAGTGGTTTATAGGTTTTATATAAAAAAATAAAATAACAAAAAAAATTTTTATAATTTGTTATCATTTTCATAGGTTATAACCTTTGAAAATATAATAATATTTACAATTTTTTGAAATGTGAATACAATATTTAGTTATAATAATATTAATAATTATATATCATATAAATACAATATAAATAATTTTATTGATAGACAATATAATAATAATCAGAAATTAAATTAATAAACTTTTAATAAAAAGATAGATATTAATTAAAAAATATTTACAAAACCCAAATTGATTCAAAATTCAAGTAAAATATATCACTGGATAATAAATTTTAATTTTTAAATTTTTAATTCTTTTAGAACCGTATATTTTTTTTATTAAAAATAAATTAATTAAATCATATATATCGCACTTATACTTTATTTTGTAATAAATATTTCAATAAAAATAAACTAATAAATAATTAAAATAAATATTTAAAATTATAATAAATAGAAATAAAAATTAGATTTATTAATTATTAAGTAGTATATAGTAGTTTAATGGTTTATGTATTTAGGAATTAAGGGGTTTAGGAGTTTACTCATTTAACTGTGTATGCATTTATTGGTTTATAGGTTTTATTTAAGAAAAAAAATAAAATAAAATTATTTTTATTATTTTTTGAAATTTTCAAAGATTATAACCTTTGAAAATATAATAATTTTAAATTTTTTTCAAAAGTGAATAAATATTTATTTATAATAATCATAATAATTATATATCATATAAATTCAATATAAACAATTTTATTGAAAGATATTCTAATAATTATAAAAAAATAAATTTAAAATATATTATGAATAAGATTGATATTACTTAAAATATAATATCAAAACATAAAATGATTCAAAAGCAAAGAAAAATATATTACTTAATAATTATTATTTGTTTTTAAATTTTTATTCTTTTTATAAGCTTATCTATTTTTTGATAAAAAATAATTTTTATAAATTATATTTTTAACTAATAATTTATTTTATAATTAATATATATATATAAATAAAAAACTAAACAATCAAAATGAAATTTGTAAATTAAAATTAAAACAAATAAAAATTAAATTTATTAATTATTATTTAGGGGATACCTGTTTAATCAATTATCTATATAGGGGTATTAGAATTTTGTAGTTTAGTGATTTATGTGTTTAGGCATTGACTGATTTATAGGTTTTATTTAAACAATGAAATAAAAAAAATATTTTTTTTTGTTTTTTCACATGTTCATAGGTTATAATCTTTGAAAATATAATAATTTTAAAATTTTTTTCAAAAGTAAATACAATATTTAGTTATAATAATTATTAAATTTATATATTATATAAATTAAATATAAATATTTTTATTGATAATTATTCTAATAATGATCAAAAAATAAATTAATAATCTATTATTAATAAGTTAGATATCAATTAAAATATAATTTCAAAACCTAAAATGATTAAGAAACAAAGTAAAATATATTACTATATAATAATTTTTTATTTTAAAATTTTTTATTCTTTTAATTAGTTTATCTATATTTTTTTGTTGAAAATAATTTATATAAATTAGTTTTTTCTAACTTATAAATTAATTGTATTTAATATTTATATAAATATAAACAAATAAATAATTAAAATGAATATTTAAAATTATAATGAAAAAAATAAAAATCAGATTTATTATTTATTATTTAGGATATACCTGTTTAAAAAAATTATCTATTTAAAATTTCGTGATTTTGAAGTTATTGATTTAATTATTTATGCATTTAATGGTTTATAGTTTTTATTTAAACAATGAAATAACAAAATATTTATTTTTGATATTTTTTCAAATTTTCAAATGTCTTAACATTTGAAAATATAATAATTTTAAAATTTTTAAAAAATGTGAATACAATATTTAGTAATAATAATTATTATAACTATATATAATATAAAATAAATATAAACAATTTTATTGATTAATATTATATCAATTATCAAAAAATAAATTAATAAACTATTATTAATATGATATATATATATATATATATATATATATATATATATATATTAAATATAATTAAAAAAACCTAAAATGATTCAAAATAATTAAAATATATAAACTATTATTATATATTTTTTTGATAAAAAATATATTATTTAAATTATATTTGTCACTCATAATTTATTTTGTAATTAATATTTCTATAAATTATTTTAATTATATTTAAGGTTTACGAGTTTACAGGTTTAAATATTTAGGGGCTTCGGTGTTTAAAAGTTTAAATATTTATGTATTTAGGTAGTTAATGGGTTATAAGTTTTATTTAAATAATGATATAGCAAAAAATTTATTTTTGTTATTTTTTCTCATTTTTGAAGGTTATAACCTTTGAAAATATAATAATTTTTAAATTTTTTTTATATGTGAATACTATATTTAGTTATGATAATCATAATAATTATATATCATGTTAATTCAATATAAACAATTATAAGATAGATACTTTTTAAAATATATATTCAAAACGTAAATTTATTCAAAATCAAAGTAAAATATATTACTAAATAATAATTTTTTTGATGTTTTGCTTCTTTTTATAAGTTTATATTTTTTTTTATTAAAAGTAAATTATTTAAATTATATTTGTCTTCCTCATATTTTATTTTTAATTTATAATTCTATAAAAATAAACTAATAAATAATTAAAATGAAATTATAAAACCATAATTAATACAAAAAAAATAGATATTTATTATTTATTATTTATGATATACTAGTTTAATGGTTTAAGTATTTAGGTATTTTTGGGTTTATTGATTTATGTGTTTAGGCCTTTAGTGATTTATAGTTTTTATTTAAAGAATGAAAAAATAAAAATTTAATTTTTTGATTTTTTTTTAATTTTTGAAGGTTACAACCTTTTAAAATATAATAATTTTTAATTTTTTTTAAATGTGAATATAATATTTAGTTATAATAATCTTAATAGTTATATATAATGTAAACTCAATATAAATAATTTTATTAATAGATATTATAATAATGATCGATAAAAAATTAATAAACTATTATTAATAAGAATGATATAAATTAAAATATAATTTCAAAAACAAAAATAATTCAAAATCAAAATAAAATATATTACAAAATAATAAATTTTTGTTTTTAAAATATTGATTCTTTTTATAAGCATATATATTTTTTTTTGATAAAAAATAAATAAATTAAATAGATCTGTCTCACTAATAATTTATTTTGTGATTAATATTTCAATAAAAATGAACTGATAAATAATTAAAATAAAAATTTTAAATTATACTTAATAAAATTTAAAATGAGATTTATAATTAATTATTAATGTATACCAATTTAGTAGTTTAAATATTTAAAATTTTTTCATTTAGGAGTTTAGCGATTTATGTTTTTAGGCATTTAAAGGTTTATAGGGTTTATTAAAGAATAAAATAACAAAAAAAATTTTTTAATTTTTTGTCATTTTCATAGGTTATAATAATATAATAATATTTAGTTATAATAATATTTAAAATATAATAATATTTTAAATATTTATAATATTTATAATATTTATAATATCATATAATAATATATGATATATAATAATATTTATTAATTTTCATCGGTTATAACCTTTGAAAATATTATAATATTTAAAATTTTTTGAAATATGAATACAATATTTAGTTATAAAAATTTTAATAATTATATATCATATAAATTCAATATAAATGATTTTATTGATAGATATTATAATAATGATCAAAAATTAAATTAATAAACTATTAATAATAAGATTGATATTAATTAAAAAGTTTTTACATAACCCAAATTGATTCAATATTTAATTAAAAAATATTACTGGATAATAATTTTTAATTTTTAAATTTTTACTTCTTTTATAAGCGTATATATTTTTTTGATTAAAAATAAATTATTTAAATTATATTTATCACACTCATAATTTATTTTGTAATAAATATTTTTATAAAAATAAACATATAAATAATTAAAATGAATATTTAAAATAATAATAAATTGAAATATAAATTAGATTTGTTAATTATTAAGTAGCATTTAGCGGTTTAATGGTTTATGTATTTAGGCATTACGGGCCTTAGGAGTTTACTGATTTAATTGTGTATGTATTTATTGGTTTATAGGTTTTATTTAAAAATTAAAATAACAAAATATTTATTTTTATTAATTTTTGATATTTTCAAAGGTTATAACCTTTGAAAATTTAATAATTTTTAAATTTTTTTCAAAAAAAAATTCAATATTTTGTTATAATAATCATTATATTTATATATCTTATAAATTTAATATAAACAATTTTATTGATAAATATTCTAATAATGATCAAAAAATAAATTAATAATCTATTATTAATAAGATCGATATCAATTAAAATATAATAAAAAATCCTAAATTGATTCAGAAGAAATCAAAATATATTACAATATAGTAATTTGTTGTTTTGATTTTTTTTTCTTTTAAAAAGTTTATCCATATTTTTTTTGATTAAAATTAATTTATATAAATTATATTTATCTAACTCATAATTTATTTTTTAATTAATATTTATATAAAAATAAACAAATAAATAATTAAAATGAATATTTAAAATTATAATAAAAAAATATATATTGAGATTTATTCGTTATTATTTTGGGTATACCAGTCAAATTTAAATTAGATCTATCTCACTAATAATTTATTTTGTAATTAATATTTCTATAAAAATAAACTGATAAATAATTAAAATAAAAATTTAAAATTATACTGAATAAATATTAAAATGATATTTATGAATTATTATTAATGTATACCTGTTTAATATTTTAAGTATTTAGAGGTTTTTCTGTTTATGACTTTAGCGATTTATGTTTTTTGGCATTTAATGTTTTATAGGTTTTATTTAAACAATGAAATAATAAAAAAATTATTTTTGATATTTTTTCACATTTTCAAAGGGTATAACCTTTGAAAATATAATAATTTTAAATTTTTTTAAAAATGTGAAAACAATATTTAGTAATAAGAATCATTATAATTATATATAATATAAACTAAATATAAACAATTTTATTGATAGATATGATATCAATTATCAAAAATAAATTAATATGCTATTATTAATATGATAGATATAAATTAAAATATAATTGCAAATCCTAAAATTATTCAAAATCAAAGTAAAATTTATTACCAAGTAATAATTTTTGTTTTTTTGTTTTTGCTTCTTTTTATAAGCTTATATATTTTTTTGATCAAAAATAAATTATTTAAATTATATTTAAGGTTTACGAGTTTAGAGTTTTATGTATTTAGGAGCTTTTGTGTTTAAGAGTTTATAGAATTAAGTGTTTAGGCATTTAGTGGTCTATAAGTTTTATTTAAATAATGATATAACAAAAAATTTATTTTTATTTTTTTTCTAATTTTTAAAGGTTATAACCTTTGAAAATATAAAAATTTCTAAATTTTTTTCAAATGTTAATATAATATTTAGTTATAATAATATTAATAAAGATAAGTCATTAAAATTAAATATAAATAATCACATTGCTAGATATTATAATAATGATCAATAAATAAATTAATAAACTATTATTAATAAGATAGATATTATTTAAAATATATTTGCAAAATATAAATTTATTCAAAATCAAAGTATATATTACTAAATAATAATTTTTTTTAATATTTTGCTTTTTTTATAAGTTTATATTTTTGTTATTGAAAATAAATTATTTAAATTATATTTAACTTCCTCATAAATTATTTTGTAATTTAGTTTCTATAAAAATAAACTAATAAATAATTAAAATAAATATTTAAAATTATAATGAATACAAATAAAATTGAGATTTATTATTTATTATTCAGGATATACAGGTTTAATGGTTTAACTATTTAGGTATTTTGGGGTTTAGTCATTTAAGTGTTTATGCCTTAAGTTATTTTATCTAATTTTTGAAGGTTATAACCTTTGAAAATATAATAAATTTTAATTTATTTTTAAAATGTGAATATAATATTTAGTTATAATAATTTTGATAATTATATATCATGTAAAATCAATATAAATAATTTTATTTATAGATATTATAATAATGATCAATAAATAAATTAATAAACTATTATTAATTAGAATGATAAAAATTAAAATATAATTGCATAATCTAAAATTATTCAAAATTAAATTAAAATAAATTACTAAATAATAATATTTTGTTTTAAAAATTTTGCCTCTTTTTATGATCTTATATTTTTTTGATGAAAAATAAATTATTATATTATATCGGTCTCACTAATAATTAATTTTATAATTAATATTTCTATAAAAATAAACTGATAAATAATTAAAATGAATATTTAAAATTATAATGAATACTAATAAAAATGAGATTTATTATTTATTATTTAGAGTATACTAATTTAAAGGCTTATGTATTTATGGGCTTCGGGGATAATGAGTTTAGTCATTAAGATTTAGGTATTTTGTGGTTTATAGATTTTATTTAAAAAATCTAATAACAAAAGATTTATTTTTTTATTTTTCCTTATTTTCAAAACTTATAACATTTGAAAACTAAATAATTTTTAAATTTTTTTAAAATGTGAATATATTATTTTGTGTTAATAATCTAAATAATTATATATTATGTAAATTAAATATAAATAATTTTTTTTATAGATATTATGATGACGATAATAAAATAAATTAATAAACTATTATTAATAATATAGATATTAAATTAAATTTATTTGCAAAACCTAAAATGATACAAAATCAAAGTAAAATATATTAATAAGATAGATATTAAATAAAACTATTATTAATAAGATAAAATTTACAGGTTTAAATGATTGTATATTTAGGAGTTTTGGGATTTAAAAATTTAGTGATTTAAGTGTTTAGGCATTTAGTAGTTTATAGGTTTTATTTAAAAAATAAAATAACAAAAAATTTTTATGTTATTTGTTCTCATTTTTGAAGGATATAACCTTTGAAACTATAACAATTTTTAAATTTTTTTCAAATATGAATACTATATTTAGTTATCATATTCTTAATAATTATATATCATGTAAATTCAATATAAACAATTATATTGATATATATTAAAATAATGAGCATACAAAAGATTAATAAACAATTATTAATAAGATAAATATTGTTTAAAATATATTTACAAAACCTAAAATGATTCAAAATCAAAGTGAAATATTTTACTAAATATTAATTTTAAAGTTTTATATTTTTGTATCCATTTATAAGCTTATATATTTTTTGATGAAAAATAAATTATTTAAATTATATTTGTCTAACTATTAATTTATTTTTTAATTTATATTTCTATAAAAATAAACAAATAAATAAATAAAATGTATATATAAAATTATAATAAATTCTAAAAAAATGAGATTTAGGATTTATTATCTAGGGTATACCTATTTAATGGTTTAAGTTTATTGTGGTTTTGGGGTTAATGAGTTTATTGATTTATATGTCTCGAAATTTAGGTTTTATTTAAATATTTATAGGTTTTATTTAATCAATGAAATAACAAAAAATTTATTTTTATGAATTTTCGTGATTTTCAAAGGTTATAACCTTTGAAAATATAATAATTTTTTATTTGTTCTAAAATATGAATACAATACTTAGTTATAATAATATTAATAATTATATTTGATGTAAATTCAATATAAAAAATTTTATTAATATATATTATTTTGATGATCAAAAAATAAATTAATAAACTATTATTAATAAGACTGATATTAATTAAAATATATTTGCAGAATCCAAAATAATTCAAAATCAAAGTAAATTATATTACTAAATACAATTTTAAATTTTTGAAATTTTGTTAATTTTTATAAGCTTATATTTTTTTTCATAAAAAATAATTTATTTAAATTATATATATCTCACTCATTATCTATTTTGTAATTAATATTTCTATAAAAATAAACAAATAAATAATTAAAATGAATATTTAAAATTATAATGAATACAAATAAAAATGAGATTTATTATTTATTATTTATTATTTATTTTTAGGTTATATAGGTTTAATGGTTTAAGTATTTAGGAAGTTTTGGGGTTTAGAGTAAAGAGATATAGATGTTTAGGCATTTAGTGGTTTAAAAGTTTTATTTAAATAATAAAATAATAAAAAAAATTATTTTTGTGATTTTTTATCATTTTTGAAGGTTATAACCTTTGAAAATATAATAATTTTTAAATTTTTTTCAAATGTAAAATATAATATTTAGTTATAATAACTTAATAATTATAAGACATTTTAATTGAATAAAAGTAATTTTATTGTTTGATATTATAAGAATGATCAAATAATAAATTAATAAATTATTCTTAATAAGATTGATAGCAATTAATATATAATTGCAAAACCAATATATAATGATTCAAAATCAAAGTAAAATATATTACTAAATAATAATTTTTTGTTTTTAAATTTTTACTTTTTTTATAAGCTTATATTTTTTTTTGATTAAAAATAAATTATTAAAATTATAGTTGTCTCGCTCATTATTTATTTTGTGATTGATATTTCTATAAAAAATAAACAAATAAATAATTAAAATGAATATTTAAAATTATAATGTATACAAATTAAAATGGTATTTATGATTTATTATATATGGTATACCGGTTTAATGGTTTGATTTTTTATTGGTTTATAGGTTTTATTTATATAATAAAAATTTAAAATTCAATTTTTGATTTTTTTTATTTTCAAAGCTTATAACCTTTGAAAATAAAATAATTTTTAAAATTTTTTGAAATGTGAATACCATGTATAATTATATTAATCTTGCTAATTATATTTCATATAAATTCAATATAAATAATTTTAATGATAGATATTATAATAATGATGAAAAATTAAATTAATAAACTATTATTAATAATATTAATATTAATTAAAATATATATACATAACACAAAATAATTCAAAATCAAATCAAAATATATTACTAAATAATAATATTTAATTTTTAAAATTTTCAATCTTTTTATAAGCTTATATATTTTTTTATTAAAATAAATTATTTATATAATATTTGTCTCACTCGAAATTTATTTTGTAATTAATTTTTCTAAAAAATTAAATTATAAATAATTAAAATTAATATTTAAAATTATAATAAATAGAAATAAAAATGAGATTTATTATTTATTAAGTAGTATATAGATGTTAAAAGGTTTATGTATTTAGGGTTTTCAGAATTTATGAGCTTATTGATTTAACTAAATAAGCATTTAATGATCTATAGGTTTTATTTAAAAAATGAAATAACAAAAAATTTATTTTTTTTAATTTTTCACATTTTCAAAGGTTATAACCTTTGAAAATATAATAATTTTAAAATTTTTTTCAAAAGTGAATATAATATTTAGTTATAATAATTATTATATTTATATATCATATAAATTCAATATAAACATTTTTATTGATAAATATTATAATAATGATGATAAATAACTTAATAATCTATTTTTAATAAGATAGATATCAATTAAAATATATTTACAAAACGTAAAATGATTCAGAAACAAAGCAAAATATATTACTATATAATAATTTTTTGTTTTGAAATTTTTTTTTCTTTTAAAAAGTTTATCTATTATTTTTTGATGAAATATAATTTATATAAATTATATTTCTGTAACTCATAAATTATTTTGTAATTAATATTTATATAAAAAAAACAAATAAATAATTAAATGAATATTTAAAATTATAATTAAAAAATGAGATTTATTATTTATTATTAGGGTATACCGGTCTAATTTAAATTAGATCTGTTTTACTAATAATTTATTTTGTAATTAATATTTCTATAAAAGTAAACTGAAAATTAATAAAAATAAAAATTTAAAATTATACTGAATAAAATTTAAAATGATATTTATGATTTATTATTAATGTATACTAGTTTAATTGTTTAAGTATTTAGAGGTTTTGTCTTTTAGGATTTTAGCGATTTAGGTTTCTTGCCATTTAGTGGTTTATTGGTTTTATTTAATCAATAAAATAACAAAAAAAAATTATAATTTTTTCTCATTTTCATAGGTACCTTTGAAAATATAATAATATTTAAAATTTTTTGAAATATGAATATAATATTTAGTTATAATAATATTAATTATTATATATGATATAAATTCAATATTAACAATTTTATTGATATATATTATAATAATGATCAAAATTAAATTAATAAACTACTAATAATAAGATAGATATTAATTAAAAGATATTTACAAAACCCAAATTGATTCAAAATTAAAGTAAACTATATTACTAGATAATAATTTTTAATTTTTAAATTTTTACTTCTTTTATAAGCATATATATCTTTTTTGATTAAAAATAAAATATTTAAATTATATTTGTCACACTCATAATTTATTTTATAATAAATATTTCTATAAAAATAAACTAATAAATAATTAAAATGAATATTTAAAACTATAATAAATTGAAATTGAAATTAGATTTATTAATTATTATGTATTATATAGCAGTTTAATGGTTTGTGTATTTAGGTATTACGGGGTTTAGGTGTTTACTGATTTAATTGTGTATGCATTTAGTGGTTTATAGGTTTTATTTAAAAAATAAAATAACAAAACATTTATTTTTATTATTTTTTGATATTTTCAAAGGTTATAACATTTGAAAATTTAATAATTTTTAAATTTTTTTCAAAACTGAATTCAATATTTTGTTATAATAATCATTATATTTATACATCATATAAATTCAATATAAACAATTTTATTGATAAATATTCTAATAATGATCAAAAAATAAATTATTAATCTATAATTAATTAGATAGGTATCAATTAAAAAAAGATAGATATCAATTAAAATATAATTATAAAACCTAAAATGATTCAGAAGCAAAGCAAAATATATTACTATATAATAATTCCTTGTTTAGATATTTTTTTTTCTTTTAAAAAGTTTATCTATAATTTTTTGATGAAAAATAATATATATAAATTATATTTGTCTAACTCAATTTATTTTGTACTTAATATTTATATATAAATAAACAAATAAATAATTAAAATTAATATTTAAAATTATAATGAAAAAAAATAAGGTTTATTATTTATTATTAAGGGATACAGTTTAATTTAAATTAAATCTGTCTCACTAATAATTTATTTTGTAATAAATATTTTTATAAAAATAAATTGATAAATAATTAAAATAAAAAAATATAAAATTATACTGAATAAAAATTAATATGAGATTTATTATTTATTATTAATGTTTACCAGTTTAATGGTTTAAGTATTTAGAGGTTTTGTCGTTTAGGAGTTTAGTAATTTATGTTTTTAGGCTTTTAGTGGTTTATAGGTTTTATTTAAAAAATAAAATAACAAAAAATATATTTTTATTATTTTTAGATATTTTCAAAGGTTATAACCTTTGAAAATATAATAATTTTTAAATTTTTTTAAAAAGTTAATACAATCTTTAGATATAATAATCATTATATTTATATATCATATAAATTCAATATAAATAATTTTATTGATAAATATTCTGATAATGTTCAAAAAATAATTCAATAATCTATTATTAATAAGATAGATATCAATTAATCTATAATTACAAAACCTAAAATGATTCAGAAGCAAAGCAAAATATATTACTATATAATAATTTTTTGCTTTAAATTTTTTTTTCTTTTAAAAAGTTTATATATAATTTTTTGATGAAAAACAATTTATATAAATTATATTTGTCTAACTCAATTTATTTTGTAATTAATATTTATATATAATTAAACAAATAAATAATTAAAAAGAATATTTAAAATTATAATGAAAGAAAATGAGATTTATTATTTATTATTTAGGGAAACCGATTTAATTTAAATTATATCTGTCTCTCTCAAAATTTATTTTGTGATAAATATTTCTAAATAAATACACTAATAAATAATTAAAATGAATATTTAAAAATATAATAAATATCAATAAAAATTAGATTTATTAATTATTAAGTAGTATTTAGCAGTTTAATGGTTTATGTATTTAGGTATTAAGAGGTTTAGGAGTTTACTGATTTAACTTTATATGCATTTAGTAGGGCAGCTCACGGGACTCAGAGATTCACGACCCATCACGAAGTCTTGTCCCGAAAGAATCGGGACTAAGAAAATCTGTTGACTTTGACTTTTCCCGTCTCGTTCTGTCACATATTTTTTCTTTTGGGAAGGTTCCAGATCTTAAGCAATATTCATTCTGAGAACCATCACTTCCTAAAAAACCTATACTAGAACCAGGAATATATATATATAACATTAAGATGCCACCAATTCAATACTGCCCATCCAATTCCGACGCATCTATTGCTGTTACGACAAGTTCCAGGCAACTTCATTTCATTCCAGCCATGTTTAATTAGGTCCAGCCCATGTCCATCACACTTCTGGTTGCCTCCACCGTGTCCCAGATGCCACTAGCCTTTTGGTTTGTTTTTATGACGAGAATTGAGTGATTAATTATTATTTTTATGTGACTTAGTCATTTTTGTTGAGTATTGGTTTATTGTGTTGTGGTTGGGCCGAATGAGTGGGCTGAATGTGGTACAGTCAGTTTAGTAGAGCTTGCTTGTTTGAAATATTTATATGTATTTATGCTTAACATATCATATTAATTAATGGCAATGCAGATGGCACAATCCAGCGGTAAATGAAAAATATAATAAATTGAAGATGATCACATCTCAAATGATCAAAGTACTGGTAAATCCAATCATCATCCTTTTACGAACCCTCCCATTGTTACTGCAGGTTATTCAATTCTAATTGTAAAAGAAAGTCAAGGTACATCTGAACCTCAAGCTCATAAAAAGTATAAGTCTGCTGTTTGGGAAACTTATGAAATATTAGTTGATTCAGAGGGAAATTAAACTGGTAGGGCAGCTTGTATATGGTGTAGGAAAGAATACTTAGCAAAAAGTGATCAAGGTACTTCTCGTTTGATAGCAATTAATAGAAGCTCAAAAAGTGATCAAGGTATTATTTGATAAAGACTTGTAAGAAATTTCCACTCAAAAAAGAATTAATAGAAGCTCAAAAAGGTAAAGACAAGTCACAATCTTTGTTGAGTTTCACTAAAGGTACTAGTTCAGAGGATAACAAATTAACTTGTTGGCAATTTGATCAACAACTAGTTAGGGAGGCTTTGGTGAAAATGATCATAAAAGATGAATTGCCTTTTTGTTTTGTTGAGAGGGATGAGTTTAAGGAGTTTTGTGAAGTTAGTGTGCCTCAATTTAAAATTCCATCTAGGCACTCTATACTGAGGGATTGTTTTTCTTTGTTTGTGAAGGAAAAGAAGAAATTATTTGATAGCAATTCATCTCATTGTAGTAGAGTTTCATTGACTACCGACACTTGGACTAGCATTCAATATTTGTCTTATATATGTTTGAGTATTCATTTCATTGATTCTCAATAGAATATGCATAAAAGGCTTTTAACTTTTGTTCTAATTAAAAGTCATTCTGGAGTTAATATTAGAAATGCTATTTAGTTTTGCATGAATGAATGGGGTTTGAGAAAGTTGATGTGCATTACTGTTGACAATGTATCAAATAATGATGTTGTAGTTGAACAATTGAAAAAAAGACTTGTGAAGAATAGTGTTTTACCATTGAGAGGCGAGCATTTTCATATGAGATGTTGTGCTCATATCATAAACTTAATTGTCAGAGATGACATTGCAGTAGTTGAGGGTGCTATTCAAAAAATTAGAGGTGTGGTGAAATATGTGAGGAGAAGTCCTAAAAGATTAGATATGTTTAAGTTATGTGTTGAAGAAGCAAACTTGACATATGGATCTTCATTGAAATTAGGTTGTCCTACAAGATGGAATTCAACTTATTTGATGCTACAAACTGATATAAAATATCAAAAAGAATTTGATAGGTTGGAGGACAAAGACAAAAGGTCTTTGAAGGAGTTTGGTTCAAGCGTTCCAACTGAGAGAGACTGTACAAACACCAAAAATTTGGCTCGTTTCTTGAAAACATTTTATGAGGTAACTTGTAAATTTTCTGGCTCATAATATTCTTCCTGTAGTGTTTATTTTCCTCAGATTATTCGAATTTTGAAAAAAATTGAGCTTTGTGAAAATAGTAGAGATACAATGGTGTCTGAAATGGGTATGAAAATGATCATTAATTCAACAAATATTAGGGTTCTCTTTAGTCAACAAATATTATTCTTTTTGTAGCAGTAGTGTTGGATCCTAGATATAAGCTCAAATATCTCAAGGTTAAGTACACTTAGCATTATGGAGAGGAATTGGCTAAAAATATGGTGATTTAGGTTATAAATGATTTAAATGATATGATGGATGATTATAAAGATTTAAATGAAGATGAATCAAAAGAAGATGATTTCTCTTCTACTATGTTGAAGAAAAATGATGATTTCTTTGATGGTAGTGATACTTATGTTGATGATATTTTTTTTTGAATTGGAGAAAGAACAAGAAGTTGCAGCTTTGGAAGAGTTGGATAGGTACTTGTAGGACAAACTTGAAAAAAATAGAATTGAATTTGATCTTCTAAACTGGTGGAAGGTAAATGAGGTTGTGTATCCTTCTTTGGAAATTGTAGCAAGGGATGTATTTGCTATCCAAGCATCAACTGTGGCCTACGAATCTACATTTAGCACTGGGGGGAAAACTTTAGATAAATTTAGGAGTTCTTTAACACCTATTACAGCTGAAGTTCTCATGTGTCTACAAGATTGGTTGAGAAGCTTAAACAAACCTATTGAAATTTGACAATTAGTTCAAGACATTGATGATAATGAATCAGGTTAGTATACAAATCTTGTAAATTTTAATTTTACTTTTAGTTATTTTATTCATTCAATTTAATAAAAATATGGTTCAATTACAATTTTCAGAGGGATCACATATCCAAATATTCTTCCAACTATAGTTGGCCAACTAAATTTGGAATGGGTGTATTAAATTTTATAAGGTAATATTTTGTTTTTTATTACTCTTTCCTCTTAGAAATTTATGCCTACATGATTAACACATTTTCATTTTTGGTTGTCCTTCTACAGTGGAGGAAGAAATGGGAGGAGTTGTAGAAGAGATAATTAATTGGGTTTTTTTTCGTTGTTGTTCCGGGACGGACCTTAGAAATGATTATTATCATGGTAGTCATTAGTTCTATTTTTTTTGTTATATTAAGGTGCCTAAATTTGCAATTACTTAAGTAGTATTTGATGCTACCAATGTTTGTGGTCATCTTTAGCTATTCCTTAATATTTTAAGTAATGTTTTAAAAAATGTAGTATTGTTATTATGGTTAACTTTCACTTGGCTGAACAAAGCCAACTTGTGAAAAAACAAAGAACCAAACCAAGCACACAACTCGGTCCCATTCTATTTAACATTTCCATCCTTTTCTACACATCAATGCTTTTGACAAGGTAATGGAACTTGTTTGTGGTATTCAGCCTATTAGACAAAACAAAATTGGCCCAATTTGAGTTAGAAAGATACATAAATAAGGAATGATAAATGCTACAACAAAAGGTTTCGACATGAACTAACTGGCCGCTTTGAAGAAATTAATTGAAAAAAATGTCCTAACTCCGTTCCGTCCCGGAACCGTTTTCTCCTACCCAAAATCCCCGATCTCTTTCCCGTCCAATCCCGATATTTTCAACCTATGGGACGGGTCTGGATCTTCAAAAAAAAATCTCCGAACTATGGGAAGAGACTGGAGATTTATAATTCCCATCGCATCCCGTCCCCTGAGAATCCCTAGCATTTAGTTGTTTATAGGTTTTATTTAAAAAATAAAATAACAAAAAAATTATTTTTATTATTTTTTGATATTTTCAAAGGTTATAACCTTTGAAAATATAATAATAATTAAATTCTTTTCAAATGTGAATATAATATTTAGTTATACTAATCATTATATTTATATATTATATAAATTCTATATAAACAATTTTATTGATAAATATTCTAATAATAATCAAAAAATAAAGTAATAATCCATTAATAATAAGATAAATATTAATTAAAATATAATTACAAAACTTAAATTGATTCAGAAGCAAAGAAAAATATATTACTATATAATAATTTTTTGTTTTTAAATTTTTTATTCTTTTAATAAGTTTATCTATATTTTTTTAATGATAAATAATTTATATAAATTATTTTGTAATTAATATTTATTTATAAATAAACAAATAAATAATTAAAATTAATATTTAAAATTATAATGAAAAAAAATGAGATTTATTATTTATTATTTAGGATATACCTGTTTAATAAAATTTATATATTTAGGGTTTTCGAGATTTAGAAGTTATTGATATAAGTATTTAAACATTTAATGGTTTATATCTTTTATTTAAACAATGAAATAACAAAAAATTTATTTTTGATATTTTTTCAAATTTTCAAATGTCATATCATTTGAAAATATAATAATTTTAAAATTTTTTAAAAATGTGAATACAATATTTAGTAATAATAATTATTATAACTATATATAATATAAAATAAAATAAAAACAATTTTATTGATAAATATTATATCAATTATCAAAAAATAAATTAATAAACTATTATTAATATTATAGAAATAAATTAAAATATAATTAAAAAACCTAAAATGATTCAAAATCAAAGTAAAGTTTATTACAAAATAATATTTTTTTTTAGTTTTTACATCATTTTATATGCTTATATATTTTTTTGATGAAAAATATATTATTTAAATTATATTTGTCACTCATAATTTATTTTGTAATTAATATTTCTATAAATTATTTAAATTATATTTAAGGATTATGAGTTTAAAGGTTTAGGTATTTAGGGGGTTTATGGTTTAGGAGTTTAGTGATTTATGTATTTAGGCATTTTATGGTTTATAAGTTTTATTTAAAAAATGATTTAACAAAAAATTTATTTTTGTTATTTTTTATCATTTTTGAAGGTTCTAACCTTTGAAAATATAACAAATTTTAAATTTTTTTAATATGCGAATACTATATTTAGTTATGATAATCTTAATAATTATATATCATGTTAATTCAATATAAACAATTATATTGATAAATATTATATTAATGATCATTATATTTATATATCATATAAATTCAATATAAACAATATTATTGATAAATATTCTAATAATGATCAAAAAATAAATTAATAATCTATTATTAATATGATAGATTTCAATTAAAATATAATAATAAACCTAAAATGATTCAGAAGAAATCAAAATATATTACTATATAATAATTTGTTGTTTTGAAATTTTTTTTCTTTTAAAAAGTTATCCATATTTTTTTGATAAAAATTAATTTATATAAATTATATTTGTCTAACACATAATTTATTTTTTAATTAATATTTATATAAAAATAAACAAATAAATAATTAAAATGAATATTTAAAATTATAATGAAAAAAAATAATATTGAGATTTATTCTTTATTATTTTGGGTATACGAGTCTAATTTAAATTAGACCTGTCACACTAATAATTTATTTTGTAATTAATATTTCTATAAAAATAAACTGATTAATAATTAAAATAAAAATTTAAAATTATACTTAATAAAAATTAAATTGAGATTTATGATTTTTTATAAATGTACATCTGTTTAATGGTTTAAGTATTTAGAGGTTTTGTCGTTTAGGAGTTTAGCAATTTATGTTTTTAGGCATTTAGTGGTTTATAGGTTTTATTTAAACAATAAAATAACAAAAAAAAATTTGTAATTTTTTCTGATTTTCATAGGTTATAACCTTTGAAAATATAATAATATTTAAAATTTTTTGAAATGTAAATACAATATTTAGATATAATATTATTAATAATTATATATCATATAAATTCAATATAAACAATTTTATTGATACATAATATAATAATAATCAAAATTTAAATTAATAAACTATTAATAAAAAGATTGATATTAATTAAAAAATATTTACAAAACCCAAATTGATTCAAAATTAAAGTAAAATATATTACTGGATAATAAATCTTAATTTTTAAATTTTTACTACTTTTATATGCGTATATATATTATTTCATTAAAAATAAATTATTTAAATTATATTTGTCGCACTCATAATTTATTTTGTAATAAATATTTCTATAAAAATAAACTAATAAATAATTTAAATGAATATTTAAAATTATAATAAATAGAAATAAAAATTAGATTTATTAATTATTACGTAGTATATAGTGGTTTAATGGTTTATGTATTTAGGTATTATGAGGTTTAGAGGTTTACTAATTTAACTATGTATGCATTTAGTGGTTTACTGTTATTAAAAAAATAACATAATAATAAAATTTATTTTTATTATTTTTTTATATTTTCAGATGTTATAACCTATGAAAATATAATAATTTTTAAAATTTTTTTAAATGTGAATACAATATTTAGTTATAATAATCATTATATTTATATATCATATAAATTCAATATAAACAATTTATTGATAAATATTCATATAATGATTTAAAAATAAATTAATAATCTATTATTAATAAGATAGATATCAATTAAAACATAATTACAAAAAATAAAATGATTCAGAAGAAAAGCAAAATAAATTACTATATAATAATTTTTTGTATTTAAATTTTTTTTTCTTTTAAAAAGTTTATCAATAATTTTTTGATGAAAAATAATTTACATAATTTATATTTGTCTAACTCATTTTATTTTATAATTAATATTTATATATAAATAAACAAATAAATAATTTAAATGAATATTTAAAATTATAATGAAAAAAAATGAGATTTATTATTTATTATTTAGTAATACTAGTTTAATTTAAATTAGATCTGTCTCACTAATAATTTATTTTGTAATTAATATTTCTATAAAAATAAACTGATAAATAATTAAAAGAAAAATTTAAAATATTATTGAATAAGAATTAAAATGAGATTTAAGATTTATTATTAAAGTATACCAGTTTAATAATTTAAGTATTTAGAGGTTTTGTAGTTAGGAGTTTAGCGATTTATGTTTTTACGCTTTTAGTGGTTTATAGGTTTTATATAAAAAAATAAAATAACAAAAAAAATTTCTATAATTTGTTATCATTTTCATAGGTTATAACCTTTGAAAATATAATAATATTTACAATTTTTTGAAATGTGAATAATATATTTAGTTTTAATATTATTAATAATTATATATCATATAAATTCAATATAAACAATTTTATCGATAGATAATATAATAATGATCAAAAATTCAATTAATAAACTATAAATAAAAGATATATATTAATTAAAAAATATTTACAAAACCCAAATTGATTCAAAATTTAAGTAAAATATATTAGTGGATAATAATTTTTAATTTTTAAATTTTTATTTCTTTTAGCACCGTATATCTTTTTTTATTAAAAATAAATTAATTAAATTATATTTGTCGCACTCATACTTTATTTTGTAATAAATATTTCAATAAAAATAAACTAATAAATAATTAAAATGAATATGTAAAATTATAATAAATAGAAATAAAAATTAGATTTATTAATTATTAAGTAGTATATTGTAGTTTAATGGTTTATGTATTTATGCATTACGTGGTTTAGGAGTTTACTAATTTAGCTGTGTATGCATTTAGTGGTTTATAGGTTTTATTTTAAAAAAATAAAAAAAAATTATTTTTATTATTTTTTGATATTTTCAAAGTTATAACCTTTGAAAATATAATAATTTTTAAAATTTTTTCAAAAGTAAATTAATATTTATTTATAATAATCATAATAATTATATATCATATAAATTCAATGTAAACAATTTTATTTATAGATATTCTAATAATTATCAAAAAATAAATTAAAAATCTATTATGAATAAGATTGATATTACTTAAATATAATATCAAAACCTAAAATGATTCAAAAGCAAAGCAAAATATATTACTTAATAATAATAATTTGTTTTAAAATTTTTATTCTTTTTATAAGCTTATCTATTTTTTGATTCAAAATAATTTTTGATAATTATATTTTTAACTCATAATTTATTTTATAATTAATATATATATATATAAATAAAAAACTAAATAATCAAAATGAATTTTTTAAATTATAATGAAAATAAATAAAAATGAGATTTATTAATTATTATTTAGGGGATACACATTTAAATGATTATCTATATAGGGGTATCGAGATTTTTTAGTTTAGTGATTTAAGTGTTTAGGCATTTAGTGATTTATAGGTTTTATTTAAACAATGAAATAATAAAAAAAATATTTTTTTTAGCTTTTTCACATGTTTAAAGGTTATAATCTTTGAAAATATTATAATTTAAAAATTTTTTACATAGGTGAATACAATATTTAGTTATAATAATTATTAAATTTATATAACATATAATTTAATTATAAATATATTTATTGATAAATATTCTAATAATGATCAAAAAATAAATTAATAATCTATTATTAATAAGTTAGATATCAGTTAAAATATAATTACAAAACCTAAAATGATTCAGAAACAAATTAAATTATATTACTATATAATAATTTTTTATTTTTTATTTTTTTCTTCTTTTAATAAGTTTATCAATATTTTTTAGTTGAAAAATAATTTATATAAATTATATTTGTATAACTTATAATTTATTTTGTAATTAATATTTATAAAAAATAAACAAATAAATAATTTAAATGAATATTTAAAATTATAATGAAAAAAATAAAAATGAGATTTATTATTTATATTTTAGGATATACATGTTTAATAAAATTTATCTATTTAGGGTTTTTGAGATTTAGAAGTTATTGATATAAGTATTTAGGCATTTAATGGTTTATATCTTTTATTTAAACAATGAAATAACAAAAAATTAATTTTTGATATTTTTTCAAATTTTCAAATGTCATAACTTTTGAAAATATAATAATTTTAAATTTTTTAAAAATTTGAATACAATATTTAGTAATAATAATTATTATAACTCTATATAATATAAAATAAATATAAACAATTTTATTGATAAATATTATATCAATTATAAAAAAATAAATTAATAAACTATTATTAATATGATAGATATAAATTAAAATATAATTAAAAAAAACTAAAATGATTAAAAATCAAAGTAAATTTATTACTAAATAATAATTTTTGTTTTTTAGTTTTTTCCTCATTTTATAAGATTATATATTTTTTTGATAAAAAATAAATTATTTAAATTATATTTGAATCACTCATATTTTATTTTGTAATTAATATTTCAATAAAATATTTAAATTATATTTAAGGTTTACGAGTTTAAAGGTTTAAGTATTTAGGGGCTTCAGGGTTTAGGAGTTTAGAGATTTATGTGTTTAGGTATTTAATGGTTTATAAGTTTTATTTAAACAATGATATAACAAAAAATTTATTTTTATTATTTTTTCTCATTTTTGAAGGTTATAATTTTGAAAATATAATAATTTAAAAATTTTTTTTATATGTGAATACTATATTTAGTTATGATAATCTTAAGAATAATATATATCATGTTTAATTCAATATAAACAATTATATTGATAGATATTATATTAATGATCTAAAAATAAATTAATAAACAATTATTAATAATATAGATATTTTTTAAAATATAATTACAAAACATAAATTTATTCAAAATCAAAGTAAAATACAATACTAAATAATAATCTTTTTGATGTTTTGCTTCTTCTTATAAGTTTAAATTTTTTGTTATTAAAAGAAAATTATTTAAATTATATTTGTCTTCCACATAATTTATTTTTAATTTATAATTCTATAAAAATAAACAAATAAATAATTAAAATGAATATTTAAAATTATAATGAATACAAATAAAATTGATATTTATTAATTATTATTCTGGATATACTAGTTTAATGGTTTAAGTATTTAGGTGTTTTGGGGTTTAGTGAAATAAGTGTTTAGGACTTTAGTGATTTATAGTTTTTATTTAAAGAATGAAAAAATTAAAAATTAAATTTTTGATTTATTTTAATTTTTGAAGGTTATAACCTTTGAAAATATAATAATTTTTAATTTTATTTAAATGTTAATATAATATTTAGTTATAATATTTTTAATAATTATATATAATGTAAACTCAATATAAATAATTTTGTTAATAGATATTATAATAATGATTAATAAAAAATTAATAAACTATTATTAATATGAATGATATAAATTAAAATATAATTGCAAAAACTAAAATGATTCAAAATCAAAATAAAATATATTACAAAATAATAATTTTTTTTTAAAATAAAAATTTAAAATTACTTTTAATAAAAATTAAAATGAGATTTATGTTTTATTATTAAAGTATACCAATTTAATAGTTTAAGTATTTAGGAGTTTTGTCGTTTAGGAGTTTAGCGATTTATGTTTTTAGGCATTTAGTGGTTTATAAGTTTTATTAAAACAATAAAATAACAAAAAAAATTGTAATTTTTTCTTATTTTCATAGGTTATAACCATTGAAAATATAATAATATTAAAATTTTTTTGAAATGTGAATACAATATTTAGTTATACTAATTTTAATAATTATATATCATATAAATTCAATATAAAGAATTTTATTGATAGATATTATAATAATGATCAAAAATTAAATTAATAAACTATTAATAATAAGTTTGATATCAATTAAAAAATATTTATAAAACCCAAATTGATTCAAAATCAAAGTAAATAATATAAATAGATAATAATTTTTAATTTTTAAATTTTTACTTCTTTTATAAGCGTATATATTTTTTTTGATTAAAAATAAATTATTTAAATTATATTTGTCACACTCATAATTTATTTTGTAATAAATAATTTTATTAAAATAAACTTATAAATATTTAAAATGAATATTTAAAACAATAATAAATTGAAATAAAAATTAGATTTCTTAATTATTTAGTAGCATATAGCGGTTTAATCGTTTTTGCATTTAGGCATTACGGGCCTTAGGTGTTTCCTGATTTTACTGTTTATGCATTTAGTGGTTTATAGGTTTTATTTAAAAATTAAAATAACAAGATATTTATTTTTATTATTTTTTTATATTTTCAAAGGTTATAACATTTGAAAATAAAAAAATTTTTATATTTTTTTCAAAAGTGAGTTCAATATTTAGTTATAATAATCATTATATTTATATATCATATAAATTCAATATAAACAATTTTATTGATAAATATTCTAATAATGATCAAAAAATAAATTAATAATCTATTATTATTAAGATAGATATAGATTAAAATAAAATATAAATACCTAAAATGATTCAGAAAAAATCAAAATATATTACTATATAATAATTTGTTCTTTTGAAATTTTTTTTTCTTTTAAAAAGTTTATCCATATTTTTTTGATGAAAATTAATTTATATAAATTATATTTGTCTAACTCATAATTTATTTTTTAATTAATATTTATATAAAAATAAAAAAATAAATAATTAAAATGAATATTTACAATTATAATGAAAAGATAATATTGAGATTTAATCTTTATTATTTGGGTATACCAGTCTAATTTAAATTAGATCTATCTCACTAATAATTTATTTTGTAATTAATATTTTTATAAAAATAATCTGATAAATAATTAAAATACAAATTTAAAATTATACTGAATAAAAAATAAAAAGAGATTTATGAATTATTATTAATGTATACCAGTTAAATGGTTTAAGTATTTCGATGCATTGTCATTTAGAAGTTTAGTGATTTATGTTTTAGGCATTTAGTTGTTTATCTGTTTTATTTAAATAATGAAATAACAAAAAATTTATTTATGATATTTTTTCCCATTTCAAAGGTTATAACATTTGAAAATATAATAATTTTTAAATTTTTTTCAAATGTAAATATAATATTAAGTTATAATAATCTTAATAATTATAAGTCATTTAAATTCAATATAAATAATTACATTACTAGATATTATAATAATGATCATAAAAAATTTAATAAACTATTATTAATAAGTTAGATATTATTTAAAATATATTTGCAAAATCTAAATTTATTCAAAATCAAAGTAAAATATATTACTAAATAATAATTTTTTTTAATGTTTTGCTTTTTTTTAAATTTATATTTTTGTTTTTAAAAATAAATTATTTAAATTATATTTGTCTTACTCATAATTTATTTTGTAATTTATAATTCTATAATAATAAACTAATAAATAATTAAAATGAATATTTAAATTTATAATGAATACAAATAAAATTGAGATTTATTATTTATTATTCACGATATACAAGTTTAATGGTTTAAGTATTTAGGTGTTTTTTGGTTTAGGAGTTTAGTGATTTAATTGTTTAGACCTTTAGTGATTTATAGTTTTTATTTAAAGAAATAAAAGACAAAAAATTTAATTTTTTGATTTTTTTTAATTGTTGAAGGTTATAACCTTTGAAAATATAATAATATTTAATTTTTTTAAATGTGAATATAATATTTAGTTATAATAATCTTAATAATTATATATATTGTAATCTAAATATAAATAATTTTATTAAAAATATTAATATAATGATCAATAAATTAATTAATAAACTAGTATTAATAAAAATGATATAAATTAAAATATAATTGTAAAATCTAAATTGATTCTAAATCAAAATAAGTATATATTAATAAAAAATAATTTTTTATTTTTAAAATTTTGCCTCTTTTTATAAGCATATATATTTTTTTTGATGAAAAATAAATTATTTAAGTTTTATCTGTCTCACTAATAATTTATTTTGTAATTAATATTTTTATAAAAATAAACTGATAAATAATTAAAATGAATATTTAAAATTATAATGAATACTAATAAAAATGAGAATTATGATTTATTATTTAGATTATACTAATTTAATATTTTGAGTATTTATGAGCTTCGAGGATAGGAGTTTAGTCATTTTAGTATTTAGTCATTTAGTGGTTTATAGGTTTTATTTAAAAAATAAAATAAAATAAATGTATTTTTGTTATTTTTGTCATTTTTCAAGGTTATAACCTTTGAAAATATAATAATTTTTAATTTTTTTTTGAAAAGTGAATACAATATGAAGTTATAATAATCATAATAATTATATATGATATAAATTCAATATAAAATATTTTATTGATATTTATTATAATAATGATCATAAAAAAGTAATTACTAATTATTAATATGATAAATATTGTTTAAAATATATTTGCAAAACCTAAAATGACTAAAAATCAAAGTTAAATATTTTACTAAATATTAATTTTAAATTTTTATTTTTTTGGATCCATGTATAAGCCTATATATTTTTGAATAAAATAAATTATTTAAAGTATATATGTCTCACTAATAATTTATTTTTAATTTATATTTCTATAAAAAAAACTAATATATAATTAAGATGTATGTTTAAAATTATAATGAATACTAATAAAAATGTGATTTATTATTTATTATATATAGTATACCAGTTTAATGGTTAAATTATTTAGGGGTTTTTTCATTTAGAAGATTAGCAATTTATGTTTCTAGGTATTTCGTTGTTTATAGGTTTTATTTATATAATAAAAATAAAAAAAAAAATTTATTTTTTCTAATTTTCCAAGGTTATAATCTTTGAAAAGTAAATAATTTTTAAAATATTTTGAAATGTGAATACCTATTATAATTATATGTATCTTACTAATTATATATCATATAAATTAAATATAAACAATTTTAATGATAGAAATCATAATAATCATCAAAAATTAAATTAACAAACTATTATTTAAAATCTAAATATTAATTAAAATATATTTACATAACACAAAATGATACAAAATCAAATCAAAATATATTACTAAAGAATATTATTTAATTTTTAAATTTGTCCTTCTTTTTTTAAGCTTATATTTTTTTTTGATTAAATATAAATTAGTTAAATATTATTTGTCTCATTCGAAATTTATTTCAAATTAATTTTTCTAAAAAATTAAACTATAAATAATTAAAATTAATATTTAAAATTATAATAAATAGAAATATAAATGAGATTTATTATTTAATAAGTAAAATATAGCTATTAAAAGTTTTATGTATTTAGGGGTTACGGGAGTAATGAGCTTGCTGATTTAAGTATGTAATCATTTAATGATCTATAGGTTTTATTTAAAAAAATAAAATAACAAAAAATTTATTTATATTATTCTTTCTCATTTTTTAAGATTATAACTTTTGAAAATATAATAATTTTTAAATTTTTTTAAAAGTGAATACAATATTATTTATAATAATCATAATAATTATATCTCATATAAATTCAATATAAACTATTTCATTAATAGATATTCTAATAATTATCAAAAAATAAATTAAAAATCTATTATGAATAACATTGATATTACTTAAAATATAATATCAAACCTAAAATGATTCAAAAGCAAAGCAAATTATATTACTAAATAATAATTATCTGTTTTTAAATTTTTATTCTTTTTATAATCTTATCTATCCTTCGATGAATAAAAATTTTTAAAATTTATATTTTTAACTCATAATTTATTTAATAATTAATACAGATATACAAATAAAAAACTAAAAATTAAAATTATTTTTTAAATTATAATGAAAACTAAATAAAAATGAGATTTATTAATTATTATTTAGTGTATACCGGTTTAAAGGATTATCTATATATGGGTATCGGGATTTTGTAGATTAGTGATTTAAGTGTTTAGGCATTTAGTGGTGTATTAGTTTTATTTAAACAATGAAATAATAAAAAAAATATTTTTTTTTATTTTTTCACATTTTCTAAGGTTATAACCTTTGAAAATGTGATAATTTTAAAATTTTTTTCAAAAGTGAATATAATATTTTGTTATATTAATCATTATATTTATATATCATATAAAGTTAATATAAACATTTTTATTAATAAATATTCTAATAATGATCAAAAATTAAATTAATAATCTATTATTAATAAGATATATATCATTTAAAATATAATTACAAATATTAAAATGATTCAGAAGCTAAGCAAAATATATTACAAGATAATATTTTTTTGTTATGAAATTTGTTTTAAAAAATTTATCTATATTTTTTTTGATGAAAAATAATTTATAAAAATTATATTTGTTTAACTCATAATTTATTTTGTAATTAATATTTATATAAAAATATACTAATAATTAATTAAAATGAATATTTAAAATTATAATGAAAAAAAGTGAGTTTTATTATTTATTATTTAGGGTATACCAGTTTAATTTAAATTAGATCTATCTAACTAATAATTTATTTTGTAATTAATATTTCTATAAAAATATACTAATAAAAAATTAAAATAAAAATTTAAAATTAAACTGAATAAAAATTAAAATGAAATTTATGATTTATTATTAATGTATACCAGTTTAATTGTTTAAGTATTTAGAGGTTTTGTCATTTAAAAGTTTAGTGATTAATGTTTTTAGGCATTTAGTGGTTTATAGGTTTTATTTAAACAATAAAATAATAAAAAAAATTTGTAATTTTTTATCATTTTCGTAGGTTATAACCTTTGAAAATATAATAATATTTAACATTTTTTGAAATTTGAATATAATATTTAATTATAATAATATTAATAATTATATATCATATAAATTCAAAATAAATAATTTTATTGATAGATATTATAATAATGATCAAAAATTAAATTAATAAACTATTAATAATAAGATAGATATTAATTAAAAAATATTTACAAAACCCAAATTGATTCAAAATTAAAGTAAAATATATTACTTAAAAATAATTTCTAATTTTTAAATTTTTATTTATTTTATAAGCGTAAATACTTTTATTGATTAAAAATAAATTATTTAAATTATATTCTCGCACTCATATTTTATTTTGTGATAAATATTTCTATATAAATAAACTAATAAATAATTAAATGAATATTTAAAATTATAATAAATAGAAATAAAATTAGATTATTAATTATTAAGTAGTATATAGCGGTTTAATGGTTTATGTATTTAGGCTAC
>JAREIK010001971.1:458699-520013 GCA_029783825.1 Sapria himalayana | reverse complement strand
TAAATAATTAAAATGAATATTTAAATTTATATGAATACAAATAAAATTGAGATTTATTATTTATTATTCACGATATACAAGTTTAATGGTTAAGTATTTAGGTTTTTGGTTAGGTGTTTAGTGATTAATTGTTTAGACCTTAGTGATTTATAGTTTTTATTTAAAGAAATAAAAGACAAAAAATTTAATTTTTGATTTTTTTAATTGTTGAAGGTTATAACCTTGAAAATATAATAATTTTTAATTTTTTTAAATGTGAATATAATATTTAGTTATATAATCTTAATAATTATATATATGTAACTAAATATAAATAATTTTAATAAAAATATTAAATAATGATCAATAAATTAATTAATAAACTAGTATTAATAAAAAAGATATAAATTAAAATATAATTGTAAAATCTAAAATGATTCTAAATCAAAATAAGTATATATTAATAAAAAATAATTTTTTATTTTTAAAATTTTGCCTCTTTTTATAAGCATATAGTTTTTTTTGATGAAAAATAAATTATTTAAGTTTTATCTGTCTCACTAATAATTTATTTGTAATTATATTTTTATAAAAAATAACTGATAAATAATTAAAATAATATTTAAAATTATAATGAATACTAATAAAATGAGAATATGATTTATTATTTAGATTATACTAATTTAATATTTTGAGTATTTATGAGCTTCGAGGATAGGAGTTTAGTCATTTTAGTATTTAGTCATTTAGTGGTTTATAGGTTTTATTTAAAAAATAAAATAAAATAAATGTATTTTTTGTTATTTTTGTCATTTTCAAGGTTATAACCTTTGAAAATATAATAATTTTAATTTTTTTTTGAAAAGTGAATACAATATGAAGTTATATAATCATAATCATTATATATAATATAAATTCAATATAAACTATTTTATTGATATTTATTATAATAATGATCATAAAAAGTAATTACTAATTATTAATATGATAAATATTGTTAAAAATATATTTGCAAAACCTTAAATGACTAAAAATCAAAGTTAAATATTTTACTAAATATTAATTTTAAATTTATTTTTTGGATCCATGTATAAGCCTATATATTTTTGATGAAAAATAAATTATTAAAGTATATATGTCTCACTAATATTTATTTTTTAATTTATATTTCTATAAAAAAACTAATATATAATTAAGATGTATGTTTAAAATTATAATGAATACTAATAAAATGTGATTTATTATTTATTATATATAGTATACCAGTTTAATGGTTAAATTATTTAGGGGTTTTTTCATTTAGAAGATTAGCAATTTATGTTTCTAGGTATTTCGTTGTTTATAGGTTTTATTTATATAATAAAAATAAAAAAAAATTTTATTTTTTCTAATTTTCCAAGGTTATAATCTTTGAAAAGTAAATAATTTTTAAAATTTTTGAAATGTGAATACCTATTATAATTATATGAATCTTACTAATTATATATCATATAAATTAATATAAACAATTTTAATGATAGAAATCATAATAATGATCAAAATTAAATTAACAACTATTATTTAAAATCTAAATATTAATTAAAATATATTTACATAACACAAAATGATACAAAATCAAATCAAAATATATTACTAAAGAATATTATTAATTTTTAAATTTGTCCTTCTTTTTTTAAGCTTATATTTTTTTTGATTAAATATAAATTAGTTAAATATTATTTGTCTCATTCGAAATTTATTTCAAATTAATTTTTCTAAAAAATTAAACTATAAATAATTAAAATTAATATTTAAAATTATAATAAATAGAAATATAAATGAGATTTATTATTTAATAAGTAAAATATAGCTATTAAAAGTTTTATGTATTTAGGGGTTACGGGAGTAATGAGCTTGCTGATTTAAGTATGTAATCATTTAATGATCTATAGGTTTTATTTAAAAAAATAAAATAACAAATAAATTATTTATATTATTCTTTCTCATTTTTTAAGATTATAACTTTTGAAAATATAATAATTTTTAAATTTTTTTAAAAGTGAATACAATATTTATTTATAATAATCATAATAATTATATCTCATATAAATTCAATATAAACTATTTCATTAATAGATATTCTAATAATTATCAAAAAATAAATTAAAAATCTATTATGAATAACATTGATATTACTTAAAATATAATATCAAAACCTAAAATGATTCAAAAGCAAAGCAAATTATATTACTAAATAATAATTATCTGTTTTTAAATTTTTATTCTTTTTATAATCTTATCTATCCTTTGATGAATAAAAATTTTTAAAATTTATATTTTTAACTCATAATTTATCTTATAATTAATACAGATATACAAATAAAAAACTAAAAATTAAAATTATTTTTTAAAATTATAATGAAAACTAATAAAAATGAGATTTATTAATTATTATTTAGTGTATACTGGTTTAAAGGATTATCTATATATGGGTATCGGGATTTTGTAGATTAGTGATTTAAGTGTTTAGGCATTTAGTGGTGTATTAGTTTTATTTAAACAATGAAATAATAAAAAAAATATTTTTTTTTTATTTTTTCACATTTTCAAAGGTTATAACCTTTGAAAATGTGATAATTTTAAAATTTTTTTCAAAAGTGAATATAATATTTAGTTATATTAATCATCATATTTATATATCATATAAAGTTAATATAAACATTTTTATTAATAAATATTCTAATAATGATCAAAAATTAAATTAATAATCTATTATTAATAAGATATATATCATTTAAAATATAATTACAAATATTAAAATGATTCAGAAGCTAAGCAAAATATATTACAAGATAATATTTTTTTGTTATGAAATTTGTTTTAAAAAATTTATCTATATTTTTTTTGATGAAAATTAATTTATATAAATTATATTTGTTTAACTCATAATTTATTTTGTAATTAATATTTATATAAAAAAATACTAATAATTAATTAAAATGAATATTTAAAATTATAATGAAAAAAAGTGAGTTTTATTATTTATTATTTAGGGTATACCAGTTTAATTTAAATTAGATCTATCTAACTAATAATTTATTTTGTAATTAATATTTCTATAAAAATATACTAATAAAAAATTAAAATAAAAATTTAAAATTAAACTGAATAAAAATTAAAATGAAATTTATGATTTATTATTAATGTATACCAGTTTAATTGTTTAAGTATTTAGAGGTTTTGTCATTTAAAAGTTTAGCGATTAATGTTTTTAGGCATTTAGTGGTTTATAGGTTTTATTTAAACAATAAAATAATAAAAAAAATTGTAATTTTTCTCATTTTCATAGGTTATAACCTTTGAAAATATAATAATATTTAACATTTTTTGAAATGTTAATATAATATTTAATTATAATAATATTAATAATTATATATCATATAAATTCAATATAAATAATTTTATTGATAGATATTATAATAATGATCAAAAATTAAATTAATAAACTATTAATAATAAGATAGATATTAATTAAAAAATATTTACAAAACCCAAATTGATTCAAAATTAAAGTAAAATATATTACTTAATAATAATTTCTAATTTTTAAATTTTTATTTATTTTATAAGCGTAAATACTTTTATTGATTAAAAATAAATTATTTAAATTATATTTCTCGCACTCATATTTTATTTTGTGATAAATATTTCTATATAAATAAACTAATAAATAATTAAAATGAATATTTAAAATTATAATAAATAGAAATAAAAATTAGATTTATTAATTATTAAGTAGTATATAGCGGTTTAATGGTTTATGTATTTAGGCATTACGAAGTTTAGGAGTTTACTAATTTAACTATGTATGCATTTAGTGGTTATAGGTTTTATTTAAAAAATAGATAAACAAAAAATTTATTTTTCTTATTTTTTGATATTTTCAAATGTTATAACCTTTGAAAATATAATAATTTTTAAATTTTTTTCAAAAGTGAATTCAATATTTAGTTATAATAATCATTATAATTATATTTCATATAAATTTAATATAAATAATTTAATTGATAAATATTCTAATAATGATCAAAAAATAAATTAATAATATATTATTAATAAGATATATATCAATTAAAATATAATTATAAAACCAAAAATGAATCATAAGGAAAGCAAAATATATTAATATATAATAAATTTTAGTTTTGAAATTTTTTCTTCTTTTTATAAGTTTATCTATATTTTTTGATGAAAAATAATTTATATAAATTATATTTGTCTAACTCATAATTTATATTGTTATTAATATTTAATAAAAATAAACGAATAAATAATAAAAATGAATATTTTAAATTATAATGAACAAAATAATATTGAGATTTATTATTTATTATTTAGAGTATACTAGTTTAAAAGGATTATCTATTTAGGGTTTTAGAGATTTAGGAGTTATTGATTTAAGTGTTTAGGCATTTAGTGGTTTATAGGATTTATTTAAATAATGAAATAACTAAAAATTATTTTTGATATTTTCTCACTATTTCAAAAGTTATAACCTTTGAAAATATAATAATCTTAAAATTTTTTAAAAATGTGAATACAATATTTGTAATAATAATCATTATAATTATATATAATCTAAACAAAATAGAAAGAATTTTATTGATAGATATTAAATCAATTATCAAAAAATAAATTAATATGCTATTATTGATATGATAGATATAGATAAAAATATAATTGCAAAACCAAAAATCATTCAAAATAGAAGTAAAATTTATTACTAAATAATAATTTTTTTTTAGTTTTTGGTTCTTTTTATAAGCTTATATTTTTTTTGATGAAAAAATAATTATTTAAATTAAATTTGTATCACTCATAATTTATTTTCTAATTAATATTTTAATAAATTATTTAACTTATAATTAAGGTTTACGAGTTTAAAGGTTTAAGTATTTAGCGGCTTTTGTGTTAAGAAGTTTAGCGATTTAAGTGATTAGGGATTTAGTGATTTATAATTTTTATTTAAACAATGATATATCAAAAAATTTATTTTTTTTATTTTTTCTAATTTTTGAAGGTTATATCCTTTGAAAATATAATAATTTTTAAATTTTTTTCAAATGTAAATATAATATTTATTTATAATAATCTTCATAAATATAAGTCATTTAAATTCAATATAAATAATCACATTACTAGATATTTTAATAATGATCAAAAAATAATTAATAAACTATTATTAATAAAATAGATATTATTTAAAAAGTATTGGCAAAATCTAAATTTATTCAAATCAAAGTAAAATATATTACTAAATAATAATTTGTTCTAATGTTTTTCTTTTTTTATAAGTTTATATTTTTGTTATTCAAAATAAATTATTTAAATTATATTTGTCTTACTAATAATTTATTTTGTACTTTATAATTCTATAATAATAAACTAATAAATAATTAAAATAAATATTTAAAATTATAATGAATACAAATAAAATTGAGATTTATTATTTATTTTTCAGGATATACAGATTTAATGATTTAAGTTTTAAGGTGTTTTGTGGTTTAGGAGTTTAGTGATTTAATTGTTTAGATCTTTAGTGATTTATAGTTTTTTTTAAAGAATGAAAAAACAAAAGAGTTAATTTTTTGATTTTTTTTAATTTTTGAAGGTTATAACCTTTGAAAATATAATAATTTTTAATTTTTTTAAATGTTAATATAATATTTAGTTCTAATAATCTAATTAATTATATATAATGTAAACTCAATATAAATAATTTGATTGATAGATATTATAATAATTATCAAAAATAAATTAATAAACTAGTATTTATAAGAATGATATAAATTAATATAACTGTAAAATCTAAAATGATTCAAAATCAAAATAAGATATATTACTAAATAAAATTATTTATTTTTAAAAATTTGCCTTTTTTATCAGTATTTTTTTAATGATAATAAATTATTTAAACTATATATGTCGTGCTAATAATTTTTTTTGTAATTAATATTTCTAAAAAAATAAATTGATAAATAATTAAAATGAATATTTAAAATTATAATGAATACTAATAAAAATTAGATTTATGATTTATTATTTGGACTATACTAATTTAATGTTTTAAGTATTTAAGGGCTTCGGGGTTTAGGAGTTTAGTCATTTTAGAATTTAGTTATTTAGTGGTTTATAGGTTTTATATAAAAAATAAAATAACAAAAAATTTATTTTTGTTATTTTTTCTAATTTTTGAATGTTATAACCTTTGAAAATATAATAATTTATAATTTTTTTTTGAAAAGCTAATATAATATGAAGTTATAATAATCTTAATAATTATATATCATATAAATTCAATATAAACTATTTTATTAATATATATTATAATAATGATCATAAAAAAGTAATAAACAATTATTAATAAGATAAATATTATTTAAAATATATTTTCAAATCCTAAAATGATTCAAAATGAAAGTGAAATATTTTACGAAGTATTAATTTTAAATTTTTAATTTTTGTATCCATTTATAAGCCTATATATTTTTTGATGAAAAATAAAATATTTAAATTATATTTGTCTCAGTAATAATTTATTTTTTAATTTATATTTCTAAAAAAATAAACTAATAAATAATTAAAATGTATATTTAAAATTATAAAGAATACTAATAAAAATGAGATTTATGATTTATTATTTAGGGTATAACTATTTAATTGTTTAAGTTTTTTGTGGTTTTGGGGTTAAAGAGTTTATTGATTTATATGTTTACACATTTAGGTGTTTATAGGTTTTATTTAATCAAAGAAATAACAAAAAATTTATTTTTATGAATTTTCGTGATTTTCAAATGTTATAATCTTTAAAAATATAATAATTATTTAATAGTTATAAAATATTAATACAATACTTAGTTATAATAATCTTAAAAATTATATTTGTTGTAAATTAAATAAAAAAAATTTATTAATATATATTATTATAATGATCAAAAAATAAAATAATAAACTATTATTAATAAGATAGATATTAATTAAAATAAATTGGTAGAAACCAAAATAATTCAAAATCAAAGTAAATTATATTACTAAATAAAATTTTAAATTTTTGAAATATTGTTTATTTTTATAAGCTTATTTTTTTTTATAAAAAATAATTTATTTAAATTATATATTTCTCACTCATTATTTATTTGTAATTAATATTTCTATAAAAATAAACTAAAAAATAATTAAAATGAATATTTAAAATTATAATGAATACCAATTAAAATGAGATTTATTATTTATTATTTAGGTTATATAGGTTTAATGGTTTAAGTATTTAGGGGATTTTGGGGTTTAGGAGTCTAGAGATTTAAATGTTTAGGCATTTAGTGGTTTATAAGTTTTATTTAAATAATAAAATAATAAAAAAATTATTTTTGTGATTTTTATCATTTTTGAAGTTTATAACCTTTAAAAATATAATAATTTTTAAATTTTTTTCAAATGTAAATATAATATTTAGTTATAATAATCTTAATAATTATAAGACATTTAAATTGAATATAAGTAATTTTATTGTTGGATATTATAAAAATGATCAAATAAAAATTAATAAACTTTTATTAATAAGATTGATAGCTATTAAAATATAATTGCAAAACCTATATATAATGATTCAAAATTAAAGTAAAATATATTACTAAATAATACTTTTTTGTTTTTAAATGTTTACTTCTTTTTATAAGCTTATATTTTTTTTGATTAAAAATAAATTATTAAAATTATATTTCTCTAACTCATTATTTATTTTGAAATTAATATTTCTATAAAAAATAAACTAATAAATAATTAAAATGAATATTTAAAATTATAATGAATACATATTAAAATGGGATTTATGATTTATTATATGTGGTATCCTAGTTTAATGGTTTGCTTATTTAGGAGTTTTGTCGTTTAGGTGTTTATCAATTTATGTTTTTAGGTATTTAGTGGTTTATAGGTTTTATTTATATAATAAAAATAAAAATTTTTTTTATATATTTTTTCTGATTTTCAAAGGTTATAACCTTTAAAAATAAAAAAATTTTTAAAATTTTTTGAAATGTGAATACCATGTATAATTATATTAATCTTACTAATTATATATCATATAAATTCAATATAAACAATTTTAATGATAGATTTTGTAATAATGATCAAAAATTAATTTAATAATCTATTATTAATAATATCAAATAATAATTAAAATATATTTACATAACACAATGATTCAAAATCAAATCAAAATATATTACTAAATAATAATAGTTAGATGATAAATATATTACTATAAAAAATGATTCAAAAGAAATCAAAATATATTACTATATAATAATTTGTTGTTTTGAAATTTTATTTCTTTTAAAATAAATTATTTTTCATTTTAATGAAAAATATTTTATATAAATTATAATTGTCTAACTGATAATTTATTTTGTAATTAATATTTATATAAAAATAAACAAATAAATAATTATAATTAATATTTAAAATTATAATGAAAAAAATAAAAATGTATTTATTGTTTATTATTAAGGATATATCTGATTAAAAAAATTATCTTTTTAGGGTTTTCGAGATTTAGAAGTTATTCATTTAAGTATTTAGGCAATTATTAGTTTATAGGTTTTATTTAAATAATGAAATAACAAATAAATTATTTTTCATATTTTTTCAATTATTCAAAGTTATAACCTTTGAAAATATAATAATTTTAAAATTTTTTAAAAATGTGAATACAATATTTAGTAATAATAATTTTTATAACAAAATATAATATAAACTAAATATAAACAATTTTTTTGATAGATATTATATCAATTATCAAAAAATAAATTAATAAACTATTATTAATATTATAGATATAAATTAAAATTAATTACAAAAACTAAAATAATTAAAAATCAAAGTAAATTTATTATTAAATAATAATTTTTGTTTTTTAGTCTTTGCCTCATTTTATAAGATTATATATTTTTTTGATAAAAAATAAACTATTTAAATTATATTTGTATCATTCATAATTTATTTTGTAATTAATATTTCAATAAATTATTTAAATTATATTTAAGGTTTACGAGTTTAAAGGTTTAAGTATTTAGGGGCTTCAGGGTTTAGGAGTTTAAAGATTTATGTGTTTAGGTATTTAATGGTTTATAAGTTTTATTTAAACAATGATATAAGAAAAAATTTATTATAAGTTATTTTTTCTCATTTTTGAAGGTTATAACCTTTGAAAATATCAATTTTTAAATTTTTTTAAATGTGAATACTATATTTAGTTATGATAATAATAATAATTATATATCATATAAATTCAATATAAACAATTATATTGATAGATATTATATTAATGATAAAAAAATTAATTAAAAAACTATTATAAATAAGATAGATATTATTTAAAATATATTTTCAAAACATAAATTTTTTCAAAATCAAAGTAAAATAAATTACTAAATAAAAATGTTTTTAATGTTTTGCTTCTTTTTATAAGTTTATAATTTTTGTTCTTAAAAGTATATTATTTAAATTATATTTGTCTTCCTCATAATATATTTTGTAATTTATAATTCTATAAAAATAAACTAAAAAAATAATTAAAATGAAAATTTAAAATTATAATGAGTACGAATAAAAGGTAGATTATTTATTATTCAATATATACACTTTTAATGGTTTAGGTATCTAGGTGTTTTGGGGTTTAGTGATTTAAGTGTTTATTCCTTTAGTGATTTATAGTTTTTTTTAAAGAATGAAAAAACAAAAAATTTAATTTTTTTTTAAAATTTTTGAAGGTCATAACCTTTGAAAATAATATAATTTTTATTTTCTTTTAAATGTGAATATAATATTTAGTTATAATAATCTTAATAATTATATATAATTTAAACTCAATATAAATAATTTTATTAATACATATTATAATAATGATCAATAAATAATTAATAAACTATTATTAAAAAGAATGATATAAATAAAAATATAAATACAAAATCTAAAATGATACAAAATCAAAATAAAATATTTTACTAAATATTAAATTTTTGTTTTTAAAATTGTGCGTATTTTTATAAGCTTATATTTTTTTTGATGAAATATAAATTATTTAAATTATATCGGTCTCACTAATAATTTATTTTGTAATTAATATTTCAATAAAAATAAACTGATAAATATTAAAATGAATATTTAAAATTATAATGAATATAATAAAACTGAGATTTATGATTTATTATTAAGACTATACTAATTTAATGTTTTAAGTATTTATGTGCTTCGGGGTTTAGGAGTTTAGTCATTTTAGTATTTAGTCATTTAGTGGTTTATAGGTTTTATATAAAAAATAAAATAACAAAATTTATTTTTGTTATTTTTTCTCATTTTTGAAGGTTATAACCTTTGAAAATATAATAATTTTTAAATTTTTGTTAAAAAGTGAATACAATATGAAGTTATAATAATCATAATAATTATATATCATATAAATTCAAATAAACAATTTTATTGATATTTATTATAATAATGATCATAAAAAAGTAATAACCAATTATTAATAAGATAAATATTGTTTAAAATATTTTTGCAAAACCAAAAATGACTCAAAATAAAAGTGAAATATTTTACTAAATATAAATTTTAAAATTTTAAATTTTTGTATCCATTTATAAGCCTGTAAATTTTTTGATGAAAAATAAATTATTTAAATTATATTTGTCTCACTAATAATTTATTTTTTAATTTATATTTCTATAAAATTAAACTAATAAATAATTAAAATGTATATTTAAAATTATAATGAAAACTAAAAAAAATGAGATTTATGATTTATTATTTAGGGTATAACTATTTAATTGATTAAGTTATTTGTGGTTTTTGGGTTAAGGAGTTTATTAATTTATATGTTTAGACATCTTTGAGTTTATAGGTTTTATTTAATCAATGAAATAACAAATAATTTATTTTTATGAATTTTCATGATTTTCAAAGGTTATGACCTTTAAAAATATAATAATTTTTTAATAGTTCTAAAATATGAATACAATACTTAGTTAATATAATCTTAATAATTATATTTGTTGTTGATTCAATATAAAAAAATGTATTAATATATATTATATAAGTGACCCAAAAATAAATTAATAACCTATTATTAATAAGATATATATTAATTAAAATATATTTGCAGAACCCAAAATTATTCAAAATCAAAGTAAATTATATTACTAAATAAAATTTTAAATTTTTGAAATTTTGTTTATTTTTATAAGCTTATTTTTTTTTCATAAAAAATAATTTATTTAAATTATATCTGTCTCACTCATTATATATTTTGTAATTAATATTTCTATAAAAATAAACTAAAAAATAATTAAAATGAATATTTAAAATTATAATGAATCCAAATAAAAATGAGATTTATTATTTATTATTTAGGTTATATAGGTTTAATGATTTAAGTATTTAGTGGGTTTTGGGGTTTAGGAGTCTAGAGATTTAAATGTTTAGGCATTTAGTGGTTTATAAGTTTTATTAAAATAATAAAATAATAAAAAATTATTTTTGTGATTTTTTATCATTTTTAAAGGTTATAACCTTTGAAAATAAATATTTTTAAATTTTTTTCAAATGTAAATATAATATTAGTTATAATATCTTAAGAATTATAAGACATTTTAATTGAATATAAGTAATTTTATTGTTCGATATTATAAAAATGATCAAATAATAAATTAATAAACTATTATTAATAAGATTGATCGCAATTAAAATATAATTGCAAAACCTATATATAATGATTCAAAATCAAAGTAAAATATATTACTAAATAATAATTTTTTGTTTTTAAATTTTTACTTCTTTATATAAGCTTATTTTTTTTAGATTTAAAATAAATTATTAAAATTATATTTGTCTCACTCATTATTTATTTTGTGATTGATATTTCTATGGAAAATAAACTAATAAATAATTAAAATGAATATTTAAAATTATAATGAATACAAATTAAAATGATATTTATGATTTATTATATATGGTATACCGGTTTAATGGTTTGATTATTTAGGAGATTTGTCATTTAGGAGTTTAGCAATTTGTGTTTTTAGGCATTTAGTGGTTTATAGGTTTTATTTATATAATAAAAATTTAAAATTCTTTTTTTGATTTTTTATTATTTTCGAAGGTTATAACCTTTGAAAATAAGATAATTTTTAAAATTTTTTCAAATGTTAATACCATGTATAATTATATTAATCCTACTAATTATATATCATATAAATTCAATATAAATAATTTTAATGATAGATATTATAATAATGATCAAAAATTAAATTAATAACCTTTTATTAATAATAGAAATATTAATTAAAATATATTTACATAACACAAAATGATTCAAAATCAAATCAAAATATATTACTACATAATAATATTTAATTTTTAAAATTTTCAATCTTTTTATAAGCTTATATATTTTTTTATTAAAATAAATTATTTAAATAATATTTTTCTCACTCAAAATTTATTTTGTAATTAATTTTTCTAAAAAATTAAACTATAAATAATTAAAATTAATATTTAAAATTATAATAAATAGAAATAAAAATGAGATTTATTATTTATTAAGTAGTATATCTAAAGATTTTAATTAAAAAATGAAATAACAAAAAATTTATTATTTTTTTTTCACATTTTCAAAGGTTATAACCTTTGAAATTATAATAATTTTAAATTTTTTTTCAAAAGTGAATACTATATTTAGTTATAATAATTATTATATTTATATATCTTATAAATTCAATATAAACATTTTTATTGATAAATATTATTATAATGATGAAAAAATAATTTAATAATCTTTTATTAATAAGATAGATATCAATTAAAATATATTTACAAAACATAAAATGATTCAGAAGCAAAGCAAAATATATTACTATAAAATAATTTTTTGTTTTGAAATTATTTTTTCTTTTAAAAAGTTTATCTATAATTTTTTGATGAAATATAATTTATATAAATTATATTTGTGTAACTCATAAATTATTTTGTAATTAATATTTATATAAAAATAAACAAATAAATGATTAAATTTGAATATTTAAAATTAAAATGATAAAAAAATGAGATTTATTCTTTATTATATAGGATATACCAGTTTAATTTAAAATAGATCTGTCTCACTAATAATTTATTTTGTTCCTCTCTCAACTCTAGAATGATTGCTAAATCTCTAACCAAAATAATAGGTGCTTTTACTTTATCTCTATTATATCTCATCATATTTGATGTTGAATCACTGGCCTATCAAAGGTAATTTGAATCATGTACATTAATAGACTAAACCAAAGTTGTACCCATATGTGTTGAAATAGCTAGTTGTTGAGGATGCTATTTATATTTATTATTGTAATTTCTTATAAAATATCTCTCATGCACACAATCAAAGCAATTTATTTAAAACATAGTTCACCTCTAGAAAAATAACCACCTTGTAGCATATTAGAACAAACTAGCCCCGGGGCGGTGTGAGCAGGGCAAGAAGTATGGCTCTCTTTCAATCAAGAATAAAAAAAATTATTTTATTGGCATGTCTAAGTCTTTTTTTATATCCTCATGGTTATGAAAAGTATCTTTTCTTTCTTTTTATATTAAATGAGTTATGTATACAAGCTCATAATACCCAAAAAGGTGTAACTGAATCATATTCAAATGTATAAAAGGTTTTAATCATTGCTCAAAATATTAGTCTTGCATATTGACACTTAGATCACAAATCAAAGAAAAAGCCATAGTGATATTTCCAATCCCAAAAATTTTAGCTATAGAAAGTTATAAAGAGTAGTACTCGAGCTTTAACTATTTCTAGGGATCATGTCTTTTGCTCTTGGGGAATGTCCAAAGTTACAATCATTCCTAGTGCAATGACTTTGAAATATAAAGATAAAATGCATAAGCTATGGTCATATCCAATATAGTGACCAGTATTATAGTGATTATATATGTATTCATGATCATTCTTAGTGCCATAACAATATGTTCAATAGAGGGACACAAGTTATGGTATATTCTCATCGATATGATTTTGTATTCTAGAGATAAAATATACAATTATGACCATTGCTAATGCTACAATAATCTAAAGCAAGAAAGAGACTGAATCCAAAAGTCACCACATGAGTCATGACTTTGTGTTACATATACAAAAATATAAATCTATGACATTCCTAAAAGTTGAGAATTTCAATTTAATTATAACACTTAGTCATTTGATTAGAAAAGTGCAAAACATGAGATTTAGGATTTAAGGTTTATGGATTAGGGTTATAGTTTATGGTTTAAGGTTTAGGATTTAAAGTTTAGGGTTTATGGTTTTTTTTTGTTTTTTTGTTGGAAAATACACACTTTATTTATCATATAGGCACACAACTTACCAGAGACTAAATAGCTGACTAATTTAGGACAGCCCACCAAATCCTATGCACCTTAATGATTCTACGCATAAATACATAAAAAAACATAATGCCTAATAATTCCAAGCATACGAATACAACTAAAATCACCTGGCATTCCCTGACTTAAGAGTTGGCATTGAGTAATTATGCGCACCACGTCCTTTCCATTCGGATTTTTCAAAGCCTTTTGGAGGAACCTGAATGGTTCACCATATTAAAACTATGCAAATATAAGATCGTGCATGTGTGTGATATGAAGCATCAAGCGTTTGCCTATGTCATTGCTATGCAATGGAATACATGTAAAACTGAATACCCATAAATCCACAAGTTCATATCTACGGCAGTTTGTCAATTCATTCTCACCTCTGAATTCCACATTCTTTTGCTCCAATGATCCTCAAAATAGTATCTCTTGGGTTAGAATGCTTCATCCTCGATCTCCAAGAAGTGGCTGTATGTTGCACCGACAAAATATCTAAAAATATGCATGAATCGGTGTGCATGTGTGATGAGGTCCATCACATTGTCTAATTACCTACGCGTACAACCAAGCTAGAATACAAGTAAAATTATAAAATGCTATAAAGATGGGTCTTCTACTCACGAAAGTGTAGCATAGCCTAATGTGTATTTATAAAATGCATTAGTGGGACCCACTTAGAGATACTCATGGGTCCAGTTGTCCTCATTGCATGCTACATATAGAACATACAAGATTATGTGTGTGAGTATGTCATGATCCATCTCTACAAGTACATGGTGCATACAAAGTCCAAAATACAAATAAGACTATAAACATAAACTACAAACATAAACTACAAGTTTGAATCATTCGCTCCCGTGTGGCTGGTCTAGACTCCATTTCTTACTGGCCCTGCTTGGTGATGCTTCGAATTTTGCCGCCTCTCCAATTAATCATGGATTACCAACTACTCCTATTGGGCGATGGTTGGGTGGCCCTCTATTCTGCCTGATAGGGCTACTGGGACCCACTCCTAGCTAATCCCTGGTTTACTCCCGACCACTTTGTTCGGTCTTGTAAGTTGTATGAATGTTATCATCCCGACTTGCTAGTGGGGCCCTCTACAAGCTGGTGGCCCATACTTCTGGCTGCTTCCAGGACTTGCTGGCCCCTCTAAATGCTACACCAATATGGACAAGTATATGTGCACATTTGTACTGTGGTCTGTCGCTATGTGTGTGTGGTGCAGCAGAATCAAGGATTAGGAGTTTAGTAATTTAAGTATTTAGGTATTTTGTGGTTTATAGGTTTTATTTAAATAATTAAATAACAAAAAAAATTATTTTTATTATTTTATCTCATTTTCAAGGTTATAACCATGGAAAAAATTATAATTTTTAATTTTTTTTCAAATATTAATACAATATTTAATTATAATAATCATAAAAATTAAATATCATGTAAATTCAATATAAATAATTTTATTGATCGATATTATAATACTGATCATAAAATAGATTAAAAAATTATTATTAATAAGATAGATATTAATTAAAATATATTTGCAAAACCTAAAACGATTCAAAATCAATGTATAATATATTACTAAATAATAATTTTTTATTTTTAAATTTTTTATTGTTTTTATAAGCTTATAAATTTTTTTGATGAAGATAAATTATTTAAATTATATTTGTCTCATTCATAATTTTATTTTGCAATTCATATTTCTATAAAAATAAACAAATAAATAATTAAAATGAATATTAAAATTATAATGAATACAAATAAAAATGAGATTTATGATTAATTATTTATGATATACCCGTTTAATAGTTTAAGTATTTAGGAGTTTAGGAGTTTAATGATTTAAGTGTTTAGGCATTTAGTTGTTTATATGTCTTATTTAAATAATGAAATAACAAAAAAAAATTTTCAAATTTTTTATCAATTTTGAAGGTTATAACCTTTATAAATATAATAATTTTTAAATTTTTTTTAAATGTGAATACAATATTTAGTTATAATAAATTTAATAATTATATATCATGTAAATTAAAAAATAAACAATTTTAATAATAGATATTAATAAATTAAATATAAATATAAATATAATAATGATCAAAAAATAAATTAATAAACCATTATTTATTGATAGTTATTTATATATTATTTATAAATACTTAAACCTTTAAAGATGGTTTAACTGTTTAAGTTTTTAATGGTTTTGGGGTTTTGGGGTTTAGGAGTTTAATGATTTAAGCTTTTAGGAATTTAGTAGTTTATAGGTTTTATATAAACAATAAAATAACAAAAAATTTATTTTTGTGATTTTATCTCATTTTCAAAGATGATAACCTTTAAAAATATAATAATTTTTAAATTATTTTCAAATGTAAATATAATATTTAGTTATAATAATCTTGATTATTATATATCATGTAAATTCAATATAAACAATTTTATTGATAAATATTCTAATAATGATCAAAAAATAAATTAATATTCTATTATAAATGAGATAGATATAAATTAAAATATAATTACAAAAGCTAAAATGATTAAGAAGCAAAAAAAAAATTTATTACTATATAATAATTTTTTGTTTAGAAATTTTTTTTTCTAAAAAGTTTATCTATAATTTTTAGATGAAAAATAATATATATAAATTATAGTTGTCTAACTCAATTTATTTTGTAATTAATATTTATATATAAATAAACAAATAAATAATTAAAATGAATATTTAAAATTATACTGAAAAAAAATGAGATTTATTATTTATTATTTAGGGATACCTGTTTAATTTAAATTAGATATGTATCACTAATAATATATTATGTAATTAATATTTCAATAAAAATAAACTAATAAATAATTAAAATAAAAATTTAAAATTATACTGAATAAAAATTAAAATAAGATTTAAGAATTATTATTAATGTTTACTAGTTTAAAGGTTTAAGTATTTAGAGGTTTTATCATTTAGGAGTTTAGTGATTTATGTTTTTAGGCATTTAGTGGTTTATAGGTTTTATTTAAACAATGAAATAACAATAAAAATATTTTTGATATTTTTTCACATTTTCAAAGGTTATAACCATTGAAAATATAATAATTTTAAATTTTTTTAAAAATGTGAATACAATATTTAGTAATAATAATCATATTAATTATATATAATATAAACTAAATATAAACAATTTTATTGATAGATATTATATCAATTATCAAAAAATAAATTAATATGCTATTATTAATATGATAATTATAAATTAAAATATAATTAAAAAACCTAAAATGATTCAAAAACAATGTAAAATTTATTTCTAAATAATAATTTTTGTTTTTTAGTTTTTTCTTCTTTTTATAAGCTTATATATTTTTTTAATGAAAAATAATTTATATAAATTATATTTGTATCACTCATTATTTATTTTGTAATTAATATTTCAATATATTATTCAAATTAAATTTAAGATTTACCAGTTTTAAGGTTTAAGTATTTAGGGGCTTTAGGGTTTAGGAGTTTAGAGATTTATGTGTTTAGGCATTTAATTGTTTAAAACTTTTATTTAAACAATGATATAACAAAAAATTTATTTTTGTTTTTTTTATCATTTTTGAAGGCAATAACCTTTGAAAATATAACAATTTTTAAATTTTTTTTATATGTGAATACTATATTTAGTTATGATAATCTTAATAATTATATATCATGTAAATTCAATATAAACAATTATATTGATAGATATTATATTAATGATCAAAAAATAAATTAATAAACTATTATTAATAAGAAAGATTTTTTTAAAAAATATTGGCAAAACATAAATTTATTCAAAATCAAAATTAAATATATTACTAAATAATAATTTATTTGATGTTTTGCTTCTTTTTCTAAGTTTATATTTTTTTTATTAAACATAAATTATTTAAATTATATATATCTTCCTCATAATTTATTTTTAATTTATAATTCTATAAAACTAAACTAATAAATAATTAAAATGAATATTTAAAACTATAATGAATACAAATAAAATAGAGATTTTTTATTTATTATTCAAGATATACTAGTTAAATATTTTAAGTATTTAGGTGTTTAAAGGTTTAGTGATTTAAGCGTTTAGGCCTTTAGTGATTTATAGTTTTTATTTAAAGAATGAAAAAAAAATTTAATTTTTTGATTTTTTTTAATCTTTGAAGGTTATAAACTTTGAAATTATAATAATTTTTAATTTTTTTTAAATGTGAATATAATTTATAGGTATAATAATCTTAATAATTATATATAATGTAAACTCAATAAAAATAATTTTATTAATAGATATTATAATAATGATCAATATAAAATTAACAAACTATTTTTAATAAGAATGATATAAATTAAAATATAATTGCAAAATCTAAAATGATTCAAAATAAAAATAAAATATATTACTAAATTATAAATTTTTGTTTTTCAATTTTGCCTCTTTTTATCAGGCATATATTTTTTTTGATGAAAAATAAATTAATTAAATTAGATCTGTCTCACTAATAATTTATTTTGTAATTAATATTTCTATAAAAATAAACTGATAAATATTTAAAATAAAAATTTTAAATTATACTTAATAAAAATTAAATTGAGATTTATGATTTTTTATTAATGTACACCTTTTTAATAGTTTAAGTATTTAAAGGTTTTGTCATTTAGGAGTTAAGCAATTTATATTTTTAGGTATTTAGTGGTTTATAGGTTTTATTTAAACAATAAAATAACAAAAAAAAATTTGTATTTTTTTCTCATTATCATAGGTTATAACCTTTGAAAATATAATAATATTTAAACTTTTTGAAATATGAATACAATATTTAGTTATAATAATATTAATAATTATATATCATATAAATTAAATTTAAACAATTTTATTGATAGATAATATAATAATGATTAAATTTAAATTAATAAACTATTAATAAAAAGATTGATATTAATTAAAAAATATTTACAAAACACAAATTGATACAAAATAAAGTAAAATATATTACTGGATAATAATTTTTAATTTTGAAATTTTTACTTCTTTTATAAACATATATTTTATTTGATTAAAAATAAATTAATTAAAATATTCGTCGCTCTCATAATTTAATTTGTAATAAATATTTCTATAAAAATAAACTAATATATAATTAAAATGAATATTTAATATTATAAATAATAGAAATAAAAATTAGATTTATTAATTATTATGTAGTATATAACGATTTAATCGTTTATGTATTTAGGCATTATGAGGTTTAGGAGTTTACTGATTTAACTGTGTATGCATTTAGTGGTTTATAGGTGTTATTTAAAAAAAATATCAAAAAATTTATTCTTTTTATTTTTTGATATTTTCAAAGGTTATAACCTTTGAAAATATAATAATTTTTAAATTTTTTATAAATGTGAATACAATATTTAGTTATAATGATCATTATATTTATATATAATATAAATTCAATATAAACAATTTTATTGATAGATATTCTAATAATGATCAAAAAATAAATTAATAATCTATTATTAATAAAATAGATATCAATTAAAATATAATTACAAAACCTAAAATGATTCAGAAGAAAAGCAAAATATATTACTATATAATAATTTTTTGTTTGGACATTTTTTTTTCTTTTAAAAAGTTTATCAATAATTTTTTGATGAAAAATAATTTATATAAATTATATTTGTCTAACTCAATTTATTTTGTAATTAATATTTATATATAAATAAACAAATAAATAATTAAAATGAATATTTAAAATTATATTGAAAAAAAATGAGATTTATTATTTATTATTTAGGGATACCTGTTTAATTTAAAAATAGATCTGCCTCACTAATAATTTATTTTGTAATTAATATTTCTATGAAATAAATTGATAAATAATTAAAATAAAAATTTAAAATTATACTGAATAAAAATTAAAATGAGATATATGATTTATTATTAATGTATACTAGTTTAATGATTTAAGTATTTAAAGGTTTTGTCGTTAGGAGTTTAGCGATTTATGTTTTTAGGCTTTTAGTGGTTTATAGGTTTTAATTAAAAAAATAAAATAAAAAAAAAAATTTCTATAATTTTTTATCATTTTCATAGGTTATAACATTTGAAAATATAATAATATTTATAAATTTTTAAAATTTTTAAAATTTTTAAAATTTTAATACAATATTTTGTTATAATAATATTAATAATTATATATCATATAAATTCAATATAAATAATTTTATTGATAGATATTATAATAATGATGAAAAATTAAATTTATAAACTATTAATATTAAGATTGATATTAATTAAAAAATATTTATAAAACCCAAATTAAATCAAAATTAAAGTAACTTATATTACTTGATAATAATTTTTAATTTTTAAATTTATACTTCTTTTATAAGCATATATTTTATTAAATAGAAATATATTATTTAAATTATATTTTTCCCACACAAAATTTATTTTGTAATAAATATTTCTAAATAAATACACTAATAAATAATTAAAATGAATATTAAAAATATAATAAATAGCAATAAAAAATAGATTTATTAATTATTAAGTAGTATTTAGCGGTTTAATGGTTTATGTATTTAGGCATTACGAGGTTTAGTAGTTTACTAATTTAACTTTATATGCCACCAATTCCGCTACTGCCCATCCAATTCTGACGGAGCTATTGCTATTCCGACGAGTTCTTCGCCACCTCATGCCGTTACGGCCATGTTCGGTTAGGTCCAGCCGTTGTCCGTCACACTTCTGGTTGCTTCAACCATGTCTCAGATGCCACCTGCCTTTTGGTTAGTTTTTTTGACGAGAATTGAGTGATTAATTATTATTATTATGTGTCTCAGTCAGTTTTGTTGAGTATTACTTGTGGTGTTGTGGTTGGGCCAAATGGGTGGGCTGAATGTGTTACAGTAAGTTTTGTAGAGTTTGCTTGTTTGAAATATTTATATTTATTTATGCTAACATATCATATTAATTAATGGCAATGGAGATGGCACAATCCAGCGGTAAATGAAAAATATAATAAATTGAAGATGATGACATCTCAAATGATCAAAGTACTAGTAAATCCAATTATCATCCTTTCACGAACACTCCTATTGTTATGGCATGTTCTTCAATTCCAATTGTAAAAGAAAGTCAAGCTACATCTGGACCTCAAGCTCATAAAAAGTATAAGTCTGCTGTTTGGGAAACTTATGAGATATTAGTTGATTCAGAGGAAAATGAAACTGGTAGGCCAACTTGTATTTGGTGTAGGAAAGAATAATTGGCAAAAAGTGATCAAGGTACTTCGGGTTTATGGAAATATGTGAGAGAGACTTGTAGAAATTTTTTACCCAAAAAAAAATTAATAGAAGCTCACAAAGGTAAAGACAAGTCACAATCTTTGTTCAGTTTCACTAAGGGTACTAGTTCAGAGGAAAACAAATTAACTTGTTGGCTATTTGATCAACAACTAGTTAGGAAGGCTTTGATGAAAATGATCATAAAAGATGAATTGCCTTTTTGTTTTGTTTAGAGAGATTAGTTTAAGGAGTTTTGTGAAATTAGTGTGCCTCAATTTAAAATTCCATCTAGGCACTCTATGTTGTGGGATTATTTTTCTTTGTTTTTGAAGGAAATAAAAAATTATTTGATAGCATATCATCTCATTGTTGTAGAGTTTCATTGACTACCGACACTTGGACTAGCATTCAAAATTTGTCTTATATATGTTTGACTATTCATTCCATTGATTTTCAATGGAATATGCATCAAAGGCTTTTGAACTTTTGTGTAATTAAAAGTCATTCTGGTGTTAATATTAGAATTGTTATTGAGTTTTGAATGAATAAATGGGGTTTGAAAAATTTGATGTACATTACTATTGACAATGCATCAAATAATGATGTTGCAGTTAAACAATTGAAAAAAAGGCTTGTGAAGAAAAGTGTTGTAATTTTGAGAGGCGAGCATTTTCATATGAGATGTTGTGCTCATATCCTAAACTTAATTGTTAGAGATGGCATTTCAGTAGTTGAGGGTGCTATTCAAAAAATTAGAGGTGTGGTGAAATATGTGAGGAGCAGCCCTAAAATATTTGATATGTTTAAGTTATGTGTTGAAGAAGCAAACTTGACATATGGATCTTCATTGCTATTAGATTGTCCTACCAGATGGAATTCAACATATTTTTAAATTTTTTTAAATGTGAATACTATATTTAGTTATGATAATAATAATAATTATATATCATATAAATTCAATATAAACAATTATATTGATAGATATTATATTAATGATAAAAAAATTAATTAAAAAAACTATTATAAATAAGATAGATATTATTAAAATATATTTTCAAAACATAAATTTTTTCAAAATCAAAGTAAAATAAATTACTAAATAAAAATGTTTTTAATGTTTTGCTTCTTTTTATAAGTTTATAATTTTTGTTCTTAAAAGTATATTATTTAAATTATATTTGTCTTCCTCATAATATATTTTGTAATTTATAATTCTATAAAAATAAACTAAAAAAATAATTAAAATGAAAATTTAAAATTATAATGAGTACGAATAAAAGGTAGATTATTTATTATTCAATATATAGACTTTTAATGGTTTAGGTATCTAGGTGTTTTTGGGTTTAGTGATTTAAGTGTTTATTCCTTTAGTGATTTATAGTTTTTTTAAAGAATGAAAAAACAAAAAATTTAATTTTTTTTTAAATTTTTGAAGGTCATAACCTTTGAAAATAATATAATTTTTATTTTCTTTTAAATGTGAATATAATATTTAGTTATAATAATCTTAATAATTATATATAATTTAAACTCAATATAAATAATTTTATTAATACATATTATAATAATGATCAATAAATAATTAATAAACTATTATTAAAAAGAATGATATAAATAAAAATATAAATACAAAATCTAAAATGGTACAAAATCAAAATAAAATATTTTACTAAATATTAAATTTTTGTTTTTAAAATTGTGCGTATTTTTATAAGCTTATATTTTTTTTGATGAAATATAAATTATTTAAATTATATCTGTCTCACTAATAATTTATTTTGTAATTAATATTTCAATAAAAATAAACTGATAAATAATTAAAATGAATATTTAAAATAATAATGAATATAATAAAACTGAGATTTATGATTTATTATTAAGACTATACTAATTTAATGTTTTAAGTATTTATGTGCTTCGGGGTTTAGGAGTTTAGTCATTTTAGTATTTAGTCATTTAGTGGTTTATAGGTTTTATATAAAAAATAAAATAACAAAATTTATTTTTGTTATTTTTTCTCATTTTTGAAGGTTATAACCTTTGAAAATATAATAATTTTTAAATTTTTTTTAAAAAGTGAATACAATATGAAGTTATAATAATCATAATAATTATATATCATATAAATTCAAAATAAACAATTTTATTGATATTTATTATAATAATGATCATAAAAAAGTAATAACCAATTATTAATAAGATAAATATTATTTTAAAATATATTTTCAAAACCAAAAATGACTAAAATAAAAGTGAAATATTTTACTAAATACAAATTTTAAAATTTTAAATTTTTGTATCCATTTATAAGCCTGTAAATTTTTTGATGAAAAATAAATTATTTAAATTATATTTGTCTCACTAATAATTTATTTTTTAATTTATATTTCTATAAAATTAAACTAATAAATAATTAAAATGTATATTTAAAATTATAATGAAAACTAATAAAAATGAGATTTATGATTTATTATTTAGGGTATAACAATTTAATTGATTAAGTTTTTTGTGGTTTTGGGGTTAAGGAGTTTATTAATTTATATGTTTAGACATCTTTGTATTTATAGGTTTTATTTAATCAATGAAATAACGAATAATTTATTTTTATGAATTTTCATGATTTTCAAAGGTTATGACCTTTAAAAATATAATAATTTTTTAATAGTTCTAAAATATGAATACAATACTTAGTTAATATAATCTTAATAATTATATTTGTTGTTGATTCAATATAAAAAAATGTATTAATATATATTATATAAGTGACCCAAAAATAAATTAATAACCTATTATTAATGAGATAAATATTAATTAAAATATATTTGCAAAACCCAAAATTATTCAAAATCAAAGTATATTATATTACTAAATAAAATTTTAAATTTTTGAAATTTTGTTTATTTTTATAAGCTTATTTTTTTTTCATAAAAAATAATTTATTTAAATTATATCTGTCTCACTCATTATATATTTTGTAATTAATATTTCTATAAAAATAAACTAAAAAATAATTAAAATGAATATTTAAAATTATAATGAATCCAAATAAAAAAAAGATTTATTATTTATTATTTAGGTTATATAGGTTTATGATTTAAGTATTTAGTGGGTTTTGGGGTTTAGGAGTCTAGAGATTTAAATGTTTAGGCATTTAGTGGTTTATAAGTTTTATTTAAATAATAAAATAATAAAAAATTATTTTTGTGATTTTTTATCATTTTTAAAGGTTATAACCTTTGAAAATAAAATATTTTTAAATTTTTTTCAAATGTAAATATAATATTTAGTTATAATATCTTAAGAATTATAAGACATTTTAATTGAATATAAGTAATTTTATTGTTCGATATTATAAAATGATCAAATAATAAATTAATAAACTATTATTAATAAGATTGATCGCAATTAAAATATAATTGCAAAACCTATATATAATGATTCAAAATCAAAGTAAAATATATTACTAAATAATAATTTTTGTTTTTAAATTTTTACTTCTTTATATAAGCTTATTTTTTTTAGATTTAAAATAAATTATTAAAATTATATTTGTCTCACTCATTATTTATTTTGTGATTGATATTTCTATGGAAAATAAACTAATAAATAATTAAAATGAATATTTAAAATTATAATGAATACAAATTAAAATGATATTTATGATTTATTATATATGGTATACCGGTTTAATGGTTTGATTATTTAGGAGATTTGTCATTTAGGAGTTTAGCAATTTGTGTTTTTAGGCATTTAGTGGTTTATAGGTTTTATTTATATAATAAAAATTTAAAATTCTTTTTTTGATTTTTTTATTATTTTCGAAGGTTATAACCTTTGAAAATAAGATAATTTTTAAAATTTTTTCAAATGTTAATACCATGTATAATTATATTAATCCTACTAATTATATATCATATAAATTCAATATAAATAATTTTAATGATAGATATTATAATAATGATCAAAAATTAAATTAATAAACTTTTATTAATAATATAAATATTAATTAAAATATATTTACATAACACAAAATGATTCAAAATCAAATCAAAATATATTACTAAATAATAATATTTAATTTTTAAAATTTTCAATCTTTTTATAAGCTTATATATTTTTTTATTAAAATAAATTATTTAAATAATATTTTTCTCACTCAAATTTATTTTGTAATTAATTTTTCTAAAAAATTAAACTATAAATAATTAAAATTAATATTTAAAATTATAATAAATAGAAATAAAAATGAGATTTATTATTTATTAAGTAGTATATCTAAAGATTTTAATTAAAAAATGAAATAACAAAAAATTTATTTTTTTTTATTTTTTCACATTTTCAAAGGTTATAACCTTTGAAATTATAATAATTTTAAATTTTTTTTCAAAAGTGAATACTATATTTAGTTATAATAATTATTATATTTATATATCTTATAAATTCAATATAAACATTTTTATTGATAAATATTATTATAATGATGAAAAAATAACTTAATAATCTTTTATTAATAAGATAGATATCAATTAAAATATATTTACAAAACATAAAATGATTCAGAAGCAAAGCAAAATATATTACTATAAAATAATTTTTTGTTTTGAAATTATTTTTTCTTTTAAAAAGTTTATCTATAATTTTTTGATGAAATATAATTTATATAAATTATATTTGTGTAACTCATAAATTATTTTGTAATTAATATTTATATAAAATAAACAAATAAATGATTAAATTTGAATATTTAAAATTAAAATGATAAAAAAATGAGATTTATTCTTTATTATATAGGATATACCAGTTTAATTTAAAATAGATTTGTCTCACTAATAATTTATTTTGTTCCTCTCTCAACTCTAGAATGATTGCTAAATCTCTAACCAAAATAATAGAAGCTTTTACTTTATCTCTATTATATCTCATCATATTTGATGTTGAATCACTGGCCTATCAAAGGTAATTTGAATCATGTACATTAATAGACTAAACCAAAGTTGTACCCATATGTGTTGAAATAGCTAGTTGTTGAGGATGCTATTTATATTTATTATTGTAATTTCTTATAAAATATCTCTCATGCACACAATCAAAGCAATTTATTTAAAACATAGTTCACCTCTAGAAAAATAACCACCTTGTAGCATATTAGACAACTAGCCCCGGGGCGGTGTGAGCAGGGCAAGAAGTATGGCTCTCTTTCAATCAAGAATAAAAAAAATTATTTTATTGGCATGTCTAAGCCTTTTTTTATATCCTCATGGTTATGAAAAGTATCTTTTCTTTCTTTTTATATTAAATGAGTTATGTATACAAGCTCATAATACCCAAAAAGGTGTAACTGAATCATATTCAAATGTATAAAAGGTTTTAATCATTGCTCAAAATATTAGTCTTGCATATTGACACTTAGATCACAAATCAAAGAAAAAGCCATAGTGATATTTCCAATCCCAAGAATTTTAGCTATAGAAAGTTATAAAGAGTAGTACTCGAGCTTTAACTATTTCTAGGGTCATGTCTTTTGCTCTTGGGGAATGTCCAAAGTTACAATCATTCCTAGTGCAATGACTTTGAAATATAAAGATAAAATGCATAAGCTATGGTCATATCCAATATAGTGACCAGTATTATAGTGATTATATATGTATTCATGATCATTCTTAGTGCCATAACAATATGTTCAATAGAGGGACACAAGTTATGGTATATTCTCATCGATATGATTTTGTGTTCTAGAGATAAAATATACAATTATGACCATTGCTAATGCTACAATAATCTAAAGCAAGAAAGAGACTGAATCCAAAAGTCACCACTTGAGTCATGACTTTGTGTTACATATACAAAAATATAAATCTATGACATTCCTAAAAGTTGAGAATTTCAATTTAATTATAACACTTAGTCATTTGATTAGAAAAGTGCAAAACATGAGATTTAGGATTTAAGGTTTATGGATTAGGGTTATAGTTTATGGTTTAAGGTTTAGGATTTAAAGTTTAGGGTTTATGGTTTTTTTTTGTTTTTTTGTTGGAAAATACACACTTTATTTATCATATAGGCACACAACTTACCAGAGACTAAATAGCTGACTAATTTAGGCCAGCCCACCAAATCCTATGCACCTTAATGATTCTACGCATAAAATACATAAAAAAACTTAATGCCTAATAATTCCAAGCGTACGAATACAACTAAAATCACCTGGCATTCCCTGACTTAAGAGTTGGCATTGAGTAATTATGCGCACTACGTCCTTTCCATTCGGATTTTTCAAAGCCTTTTGGAGGAACCTGAATGGTTCACCATATTAAAACTATGCAAATATAAGATCGTGCATGTGTGTGATATGAAGCATCAAGCGTTTGCCTATGTCATTGCTATGCAATGGAATACATGTAAAACTGAATACCCATAAATCCACAAGTTCATATCTACGGCAGTTTGTCAATTCATTCTCACCTCTGAATTCCACATTCTTTTGCTCCAATGATCCTCAAAATAGTATCTCTTGGGTTAGAATGCTTCATCCTCGATCTCCAAGAAGTGGCTGTATGTTGCACCGACAAAATATCTAAAAATATGCATGAATCGGTGTGCATGTGTGATGAGGTCCATCACATTGTCTAATTACCTACGCGTACAACCAAGCTAGAATACAAGTAAAATTATAAAATGCTATAAAGATGGGTCTTCTACTCACGAAAGTGTAGCATAGCCTAATGTGTATTTATAAAATGCATTAGTGGGACCCACTTAGAGATACTCATGGGTCCTAGTTGTCCTCATTGCATGCTACATATAGAACATACAAGATTATGTGTGTGAGTATGTCATGATCCATCTCTACAAGTACATGGTGCATACAAAGTCCAAAATACAAATAAGACTATAAACATAAACTACAAACATAAACTACAAGTTTGAATCATTCGCTCCCGTGTGGCTGGTCTAGACTCCATTTCTTACTGGCCCTGCTTGGTGATGCTTCGAATTTTGCCGCCTCTCCAATTAATCATGGATTACCAACTACTCCTATTGGGCGATGGTTGGGTGGCCCTCTATTCTGCCTGATAGGGCTACTGGGACCCACTCCTAGCTAATCCCTGGTTTACTCCCGACCACTTTGTTCGGTCTTGTAAGTTGTATGAATGTTATCATCCCGACTTGCTAGTGGGGCCCTCTACAAGCTGGTGGCCCATACTTCTGGCTGCTTCCAGGACTTGCTGGCCCCTCTAAATGCTACACCAAAATGGACAAGTATATGTGCACATTTGTACTGTGGTCTGTCGCTATGTGTGTGTGGTGCAGCAGAATCAAGGTTTAGGAGTTTAGTAATTTAAGTATTTAGGTATTTTGTGGTTTATAGGTTTTATTTAAATAATTAAATAACAGAAAAAATTCTTTTTATTATTTTATCTCATTTTCAAGGTTATAACCATGGAAAAAATTATAATTTTTAATTTTTTTTCAAATGTTAATACAATATTTAATTATAATAATCATAAAAATTAAATATCATGTAAATTCAATATAAATAATTTTATTGATCGATATTATAATACTGATCATAAAATAGATTAAAAAATTATTATTAATAAGATAGATATTAATTAAAATATATTTGCAAAACCTAAAACGATTCAAAATCAATGTAAAAAATATATTACTAAATAATAATTTTTTATTATTAAATTTTTTATTGTTTTTATAAGCTTATAAATTTATTTGATGAAGATAAATTATTTAAATTATATTTGTCTCATTCATAATTTTATTTTGCAATTCATATTTCTATAAAAATAAACTAATAAATAATTAAAATGAATATTAAAATTATAATGAATACAAATAAAAATGAGATTTATGACTAATTATTTATGATATACCCGTTTAATAGTTTAAGTATTTAGGAGTTTAGGAGTTTAGTGATTCAAGTGTTTAGGCATTTAGTTGTTTATATGTCTTATTTAAATAATGAAATAACAAAAATTTTTTTTTTTTCAAATTTTTTATCAATTTTGAAGGTTATAACCTTTATAAATATAATAATTTTTAAATTTTTTTTAAATGTGAATACAATATTTAGTTATAATCAATTTAATAATTATATATCATGTAAATTAAAAAATAAACAATTTTAATAATAGATATTAATAAATTAAATATAAATATAAATATAATAATGATCAAAAAATAAATTAATAAACCATTATTTATTGATAGATATTTATATATTATTTATAAATACTTAAACCTTTAAAGATGGTTTAACTGTTTAAGTTTTTAATGGTTTTGGGGTTTTGGGGTTTAGGAGTTTAATGATTTAAGCTTTTAGGAATTTAGTAGTTTATAGGTTTTATATAAACAATAAAATAACAAAAAATTTATTTTTGTGATTTTATCTCATTTTCAAAGATGATAACCTTTAAAAATATAATAATTTTTAAATTATTTTCAAATGTAAATATAATATTTAGTTATAATAATCTTGATTATTATATATCATGTAAATTCAATATAAACAATTTTATTGATAAATATTCTAATAATGATCAAAAAATAAATTAATATTCTATTATAAATGAGATAGATATAAATTAAAATATAATTACAAAAGCTAAAATGATTAAGAAGCAAAAAAAAAATTTATTACTATATAATAATTTTTTGTTTAGAAATTTTTTTTTCTAAAAAGTTTATCTATAATTTTTAGATGAAAAATAATATATATAATTATAGTTGTCTAACTCAATTTATTTTGTAATTAATATTTATATATAAATAAACAAATAAATAATTAAAATGAATATTTAAAATTATACTGAAAAAAAATGAGATTTATTATTTATTATTTAGGGATACCTGTTTAATTTAAATTAGATATGTATCACTAATAATATATTATGTAATTAATATTTCAATAAAAATAAACTAATAAATAATTAAAATAAAAATTTAAAATTATACTGAATAAAAATTAAAATAAGATTTAAGAATTATTATTAATGTTTACTAGTTTAAAGGTTTAAGTATTTAGAGGTTTTATCATTTAGGAGTTTAGTGATTTATGTTTTTATGCATTTAGTGGTTTATAGGTTTTATTTAAACAATGAAATAACAATAAAAATATTTTTGATATTTTTTCACATTTTCAAAAATTATAACCATTGAAAATATAATAATTTTAAATTTTTTTAAAAATGTGAATACAATATTTAGTAATAATAATCATATTAATTATATATAATATAAACTAAATATAAACAATTTTATTGATAGATATTATATCAATTATCAAAAAATAAATTAATATGCTATTATTAATATGATAATTATAAATTAAAATATAATTAAAAAACCTAAAATGATTCAAAAACAATGTAAAATTTATTTCTAAATAATAATTTTTGTTTTTTAGTTTTTTCTTCTTTTTATAAGCTTATATATTTTTTAATGAAAAATAATTTATATAAATTATATTTGTATCACTCATTATTTATTTTGTAATTAATATTTCAATATATTATTCAAATTAAATTTAAGATTTACCAGTTTTAAGGTTTAAGTATTTAGGGGCTTTAGGGTTTAGAAGTTTAGAGATTTATGTGTTTAGGCATTTAATGGTTTTAAACTTTTATTTAAACAATGATATAACAAAAAATTTATTTTTGTTTTTTTTATCATTTTTGAAGGTTATAACCTTTGAAAATATAACAATTTTTAAATTTTTTTATATGTGAATACTATATTTAGTTATGATAATCTTAATAATTATATATCATGTAAATTCAATATAAACAATTATATTGATAGATATTATATTAATGATCAAAAAATAAATTAATAAACTATTATTAATAAGAAAGATTTTTTTAAAAAATATTGGCAAAACATAAATTTATTCAAAATCAAAATTAAATATATTACTAAATAATAATTTATTTGATGTTTTGCTTCTTTTTCTAAGTTTATATTTTTTTTATTAAACATAAATTATTTAAATTATATATATCTTCCTCATAATTTATTTTTAATTTATAATTCTACAAAACTAAACTAATAAATAATTAAAATGAATATTTAAAACTATAATGAATACAAATAAAATAGAGATTTTTTATTTATTATTCAAGATATACTAGTTAAATATTTTAAGTATTTAGGTGTTTAAAGGTTTAGTGATTTAAGCGTTTAGGCCTTTAGTGATTTATAGTTTTTATTTAAAGAATGAAAAAAAAATTTTAATTTTTTGATTTTTTTTAATCTTTGAAGGTTATAAACTTTGAAATTATAATAATTTTTAATTTTTTTTAAATGTGAATATAATTTATAGGTATAATAATCTTAATAATTATATATAATGTAAACTCAATAAAAATAATTTTTTTAATAGATATTATAATAATGATCAATATAAAATTAACAAACTATTTTTAATAAGAATGATATAAATTAAAATATAATTGCAAAATCTAAAATTATTCAAAATAAAAATAAAATATATTACTAAATTATAAATTTTTGTTTTTCAATTTTGCCTCTTTTTATCAGGCATATATTTTTTTTGATGAAAAATAAATTAATTAAATTAGATCTGTCTCACTAATAATTTATTTTGTAATTAATATTTCTATAAAAATAAACTGATAAATATTTAAAATAAATATTTTAAATTATACTTAATAAAAATTAAATTGAGATTTATGATTTTTTATTAATGTACACCTTTTTAATAGTTTAAGTATTTAAAGGTTTTGTCATTTAGGAGTTAAGCAATTTATATTTTTAGGTATTTAGTGGTTTATAGGTTTTATTTAAACAATAAAATAACAAAAAAAAATTTGTATTTTTTTATCATTATCATAGGTTATAACCTTTGAAAATATAATAATATTTAAACTTTTTGAAATATGAATACAATATTTAGTTATAATAATATTAATAATTATATATCATATAAATTAAATTTAAACAATTTTATTGATAGATAATATAATAATGATCAAATTTAAATTAATAAACTATTAATAAAAAGATTGATATTAATTAAAAAATATTTACAAAACACAAATTGATACAAAATAAAGTAAAATATATTACTAGATAATAATTTTTAATTTTGAAATTTTTACTTCTTTTATAAACATATATTTTATTTGATTAAAAATAAATTAATTAAAATATTTGTCGCTCTCATAATTTAATTTGTAATAAATATTTCTATAAAAATAAACTAATATATAATTAAAATGAATATTTAATATTATAAATAATAGAAATAAAAATTAGATTTATTAATTATTAAGTAGTATATAACGATTTAATCGTTTATGTATTTAGGCATTATGAGGTTTAGGAGTTTACTGATTTAACTGTGTATGCATTTAGTGGTTTATAGGTGTTATTTAAAAAAAATATCAAAAAATTTATTCTTTTTATTTTTTGATATTTTTAAAGGTTATAACCTTTGAAAATATAATAATTTTTAAATTTTTTATAAATGTGAATACAATATTTAGTTATAATGATCATTATATTTATATATAATATAAATTCAATATAAACAATTTTATTGATAGATATTCTAATAATGATCAAAAAATAAATTAATAATCTATTATTAATAAAATAGATATCAATTAAAATATAATTACAAAACCTAAAATGATTCAGAAGAAAAGCAAAATATATTACTATATAATAATTTTTTGTTTGGACATTTTTTTTTCTTTTAAAAAGTTTATCAATAATTTTTTGATGAAAAATAATTTATATAAATTATATTTGTCTAACTCAATTTATTTTGTAATTAATATTTATATATAAATAAACATATAAATAATTAAAATGAATATTTAAAATTATAATGAAAAAAAAATGAGATTTATTATTTATTATTTAGGGATACTGGTTTAATTTAAAAATAGATCTGCCTCACTAATAATTTATTTTGTAATTAATATTTCTATGAAATAAATTGATAAATAATTAAAATAAAAATTTAAAATTATACTGAATAAAAATTAAAATGAGATATATGATTTATTATTAATGTATACTAGTTTAATGATTTAAGTATTTAGAGGTTTTGTCGTTAGGAGTTTAGCGATTTATGTTTTTAGGCTTTTAGTGGTTTATAGGTTTTAATTAAAAAAATAAAATAAACTAAAAATTTCTATAATTTTTTATCATTTTCATAGGTTATAACATTTGAAAATATAATAATATTTAAAAATTTTTAAAATTTTAATACAATATTTTGTTATAATAATATTAATAATTATATATCATATAAATTCAATATAAATAATTTTAATGATAGATATTATAATAATGATCAAAAATTAAATTTATAAACTATTAATATTAAGATTGATATTAATTAAAAAATATTTATAAAACCCAAATTAATTCAAAATTAAAGTAACTTATATTACTTGATAATAATTTTTAATTTTTAAATTTATACTTCTTTTATAAGCGTATATTTTATTAAATAAAAATATATTATTTAAATTATATTTTTCCCACACAAAATTTATTTTTTAATAAATATTTCTAAATAAATACACTAATAAATAATTAAAATGAATATTAAAAATATAATAAATAGCAATAAAAAATAGATTTATTAATTATTAAGTAGTATTTAGCGGTTTAATGGTTTATGTATTTAGGCATTACGAGGTTTAGTAGTTTACTAATTTAACTTTATATGCCACCAATTCCGCTACTGCCCATCCAATTCCGACGGAGCTATTGCTATTCCGACGAGTTCTTGGCCACCTCATGCCGTTACGGCTGTGTTCGGTTAGGTCCAGCCGTTGTCCGTCACACTTCTGGTTGCTTCAACCATGTCTCAGATGCCACCTGCCTTTTGGTTAGTTTTTTTGACGAGAATTGAGTGATTAATTATTATTATTATGTGTCTCAGTCAGTTTTGTTGAGTATTACTTGTGGTGTTGTGGTTGGGCCAAATGGGTGGGCTGAATGTGTTACAGTAAGTTTTGTAGAGTTTGCTTGTTTGAAATATTTATATGTATTTATGCTAACATATCATATTAATTAATGGCAATGGAGATGGCACAATCCAGCGGTAAATGAAAAATATAATAAATTGAAGATGATCACATCTCAAATGATCAAAGTACTGGTAAATCCAATTATCATCCTTTCACGAACCCTCCTATTGTTACGGCATGTTCTTCAATTCCAATTGTAAAAGAAAGTCAAGCTACATCTGGACCTCAAGCTCATAAAAAGTATAAGTCTACTGTTTGGGAAACTTATGAGATATTAGTTGATTCAGAGGAAAATGAAACTGGTAGGCCAGCTTGTATATGGTGTAGGAAAGAATAATTGGCAAAAAGTGATCAAGGTACTTCGGGTTTATGGAAATACGTGAGAGAGACTTGTAGAAATTTTTTACCCAAAAAAAAATTAATAGAAGCTCACAAAGGTAAAGACAAGTCACAATCTTTGTTCAGTTTCACTAAGGGTACTAGTTCAGAGGAAAACAAATTAACTTGTTGGCTATTTGATCAACAACTAGTTAGGAAGGCTTTGTTGAAAATGATCATAAAAGATGAATTGCCTTTTTGTTTTGTTTAGAGAGATTAGTTTAAGGAGTTTTGTGAAATTAGTGTGCCTCAATTTAAAATTCCATCTAGGCACTCTATGTTGTGGGATTATTTTTCTTTGTTTGTGAAGGAAAATAAAAAATTATTTGATAGCATATCATCTCATTGTTGTAGAGTTTCATTGACTACCGACACTTGGACTAGCATTCAAAATTTGTCTTATATATGTTTGACTATTCATTCCATTGATTTTCAATGGAATATGCATCAAATGCTTTTGAACTTTTGTGTAATTAAAAGTCATTCTGGTGTTAATATTAGAATTGTTATTGAGTTTTGAATGAATAAATGGGGTTTGAAAAAGTTGATGTACATTACTATTGACAATGCATCAAATAATGATGTTGCAGATGAACAATTGAAAAAAAGGCTTGTGAAGAAAAGTGTTGTAATTTTGAGAGGCGAGCATTTTCATACGAGATGTTGTGCTCATATCCTAAACTTAATTGTTAGAGATGGCATTTCAGTAGTTGAGGGTGCTATTCAAAAAATTAGAGGTGTGGTGAAATATGTGAGGAGCAGTCCTAAAATATTTGATATGTTTAAGTTATGTGTTGAAGAAGCAAACTTGACATATGGATCTTCATTGCAATTAGATTGTTCTACCAGATGGAATTCAACATTTTTGATGCTATAAACTGATATAAAATATCAAAAAGAATTTGATAAGTTGGAGGACAAAGACAAAAGCTTTATGAAGGAGTTTGGTTCAAATGTTCCAACTGAGAGAGACTCAACAAACGCCAAAATTTTGGCTCGTTTCTTTAAAACTTTTTATGAGATAACTTGTAAATTTTCTAGCTCATAATATTGTACATCTAGTGTTTATTTTCCTGAGATTATTCCAAATTTGAAAAAAAAATTGAACTTTGTGAAAATAGTAGAGATACGATGGTGTCTGAAATGGGTATGAAAATGAAGCATAAATTCAACGGGTATTGGGGTTCTCTTCAGTAAACAAATATTATACTTTTTGTAGCATTAGTTTTGTATCCTAGATATAAGCTCAAATATCTCTAGGTTAAGTACACTTAGCATTATGTAGAGGAATTGGTTAAAAATTTGGTGAAAAAGGTTATAAATGCTTTAAATGAGATGATGGATGGTTATAAAGATTTAAATGAAGATGAATCAAAGAAGATGATTTCTCTTCTAGTATGTTGAAGATAAATGATGATTTTTTTGATGGTAGTGATACTTATGTTGATGATTTTTTTGTTGAATTGGAGAAAGAACAAGAAGTTGCAGCTTTTGAAGAGTTGGATAGGTACTTGGAGGACAAACTTGAAAAAATAGAATTGATTTTGATCTTCTAAACTGGTGGAAGGTAAATGCGATTAAGTATCCTTCTTTGGCAAATGTAGCAATAGATGTATTTGCTATCCAAGCATCTATTGTGGCCTACGAATCTACATTTAGCACTGGGGAGAGACTTTAGATAAATTTAGGAGTTCTTTAATACCTATTATAGCTGAAGTTCTCATATATCTACAAGATTGGTTGAGAAGCTCAAACAAACCTATTGAAATTGAAGAATTAGTTCAAGACCATGATGATAATGAAACAGGTTAGTATACAAATCTTGTAAATTTTAATTTCACTTTTCCTTATTTTATTCATTCAATTTAATAAAAATATGGTCCAATTACAATTTTCAGAGGGATCACAAGATCCAAATATTCTTCCAACTATAGTTGACCAACTAAATTTAAAATGGGTGTATTAAATTTTATAAGGTAATATTTTGTTTTTTTATTACTCTTTCATCTTAGAAAATTATGTCAACATGATTAACACGTTTTCATCTTTGGTTGTCCTTCTACAGTGGAGAAAGAAAAGGGAGGAGTTGTAGAAGAGATAATTAATTGGGTTTGGATTTTCGTTGCTGTTCCGGGACGGACCTTTGAAATGATTATTATCATGGTTGTTATTAGTTGTATTTTTTTTGTTATATTAAGTTGCCTAATTTTAGCAATTACTTAAGTATTTAGAGGTTTTGTCGTTAGATGTTTAGCGATTTATGTTTTTAGGCTTTTAGTGGTTTATAGGTTTTATATAAAATAATAAAATAACAAAAAAAAATTTATAATTTGTTATCATTTTCATAGGTTATAACCTTTGAAAATATAATAATATTTATAATTTTTTGAAATGTGAATACAATATTTAGTTCTAAGAATATTAATAATATTATATATTATATAAATTCAATATAAACAATTTTATTGATAGACAATATAATAATGATCAAAAATTATATTAATAAACCATTTATAATAAGATAGATATTGGTTAAAAAATATTTACAAAACCCAAATTGATTCAAAATTAAAGTCAAAAATATTACTAGATAATGATTTTTAATTTTTAAATTTTTACTTCTTTTATATGCGTATATATTTTTTTGATTAAAAATAAATTATTTAAATTATATTTGGCTCACTCATAATTTATTTTTTAATGAATATTTCTATAAAAATAAACTTATAAATAATTAAAATGAATATTTAAAATAATAATAAATTGAAATAATAATTAGATTTCTTAATTATTAAGTAGCATATAGCTGTTTAATGGTTTATGTATTTAGGCATTACGGGCCTTAGAAGTTTACTGATTTAGCTGTGTATGCATTTACTGGTTTATAGGTTTTATTAAAAAATTAAAATAAAAATATTTATTTTTATTATTTTTATTACCTTTGAAAATATAATAATTTTTATATTTTTTTCAAAAGTGAATTCAATATTTAGTTATAATAATCATTATATTTATATATCATATAAATTCAATATAAATAATTTTATTGATAAATATTATAATAATGATCAAAAAATAAATTAATAATCTATTACAAATAAGATATATATCAATTAAAATATAATAAAAAATCCTAAAATGATTCAAAATAAATCAAAATATATTACTATATAATAATTTGTTATTTTGAAAATTTTTTTTCTTTTAAAAAGTTTATCCATATTTTTTTGATGAAAATAAATTTATATAAATTATATTTGTCCAACTCATAATTTATTTTTTAATTAATATTTATATAAAAATAAACAAATAAATAATTAAAATGTATATTTGCAATTATAATGAAAAAAATAATATTGATATTTAATCTTTATTATTTGGGTATACTAGTCTAATTTAAATTAGATCTATCTCACTAATAATTTATTTTGTAATTAATATTAATATAAAAATAAACTAATAAATAATTAAAATAATAATTTATAATTATACTGAATAAAAATTAAAATGAGATTTATGAATTATTAGTAATATATAAAAGTTTAATATTTTAAGTATTTAGAGGTTTTGTCGTTTATGACTTGAGCGATTTATGTTTTTAGGCATTTAGTGGTTTATAGGTTTTATTAAAACAATAAAATAACAAAAAAAATTGTAATTTTTTCTCATTTTCATAGGTTATAACCTTTGAAAATATATTAATATTTAAAATTTTTTGAAATGTGATTACAATGTATAATTATATTAATCTTACTAATTATATATCATATAAATTTAATATAAACAATTTTAATGATAGATATTATAATAATGATCAAAAATTAAATTAATAATCTATTATTAATAAGATTGATATTATAACTAAATATTGTATTCACATTTGAAAAAAGTTTTAAAATTTATTGTATTTTTAAAGGTTATAACCTTTGAAAATATCAAAAAATAACAAAAATAAATTTTTTGTTATTTTATTTTTTAAATAAAACATATAAACCACTAAATGCATATATAGCTAAATCATTAACCTCCTAAATACATAAACCATTAAACCGCTTTATACAACTTAATAATTAATAAATATAATTTTTATTTTATTTATTATAATTTTAAATATTGATTTTAATTATTTATTAGTTTATTTTTATAACATATTTATTACAAAATAAATTATGAGTGTGACAAATATAATTTAAATAATTTATTTTTAATAAAAATATATATACGCTTATAAAACAAGTAAAAATTTAAAAATTAAAAATTATTATACAGTAATATATTATAGTTTAATCTTGAATCGATTGGCGTATTGTAAATATTTTTTAATTAATATCTATCTTATTATTAATAGTTTATTAATTTAATTTTTAATTATTATTATATTATCTATTAATAAAATTGTTTATATTTAATTTATATGATATATAATTATTGATATTAAAATAACTAAATATTGTATTCACATTTCAAAAAATTTTAATTTATTATTATATTTTCAAAGGTTATAACCTATGAAAATGAGAAAAAATTGCAAATGTTATTTTATTATTTTATTGTTTAAATAAAACCTATAAACCACTAAATGCCTAAAAACATAAACTGCTACACCTAAATGACAAAACCTCTAAATACTTAAACCATTAAACAGGTGTACATTAATAAAAAATCATAAATCTCATTTTAATTTTTATTAAGTATAATTTTAAATTTTTATTTTAATTATTTATCAGTTTAATTTTATAGATATATTAATTACAAAATAAATTATTAGTGAGACAAATATAATATAAATAATTTATTTTTCATCAAAAAAAAATATATCCTTATTAAAATAGGCAAAATTTTAAAAACTAAAATTTATCATTTAGTAATATATTTTATTTTGATTTTGAATTATTTTAGATTTTGTAATTATATTTTAATTTATATCATTCTTATTAATAATAGTGTATTAATTTTTTATTGATCATTATTATAATATGTATTAATAAAAATATTTATATTGAGTTTACAATATATATAATTATTAAGATTATTATAACTAAATATTATATTCACATTTTAAAAAAATTATAAATTATTATATTTTCAAATGTTATAACCTTCAAAAATTAAAAAAAAATCAAAAAAGTAAATTTTTTATTTTTTCATTCTTTAAATAAATACTATAAATCACTAAAGGTCTAAACACTTAAATCACTCAACTCCAAAACAACTAAATATTTAAACCAATAAACTAGTATATCCTAAATAATAAATAATAAATCTTTATTTTATTTGTATTCATTATAGTTTTAAATATTCATTTTAATTATTTATTAATTTATTTTTATAGAATTATAAATTAAAAATAAATTATGAGAAAGAAAAATATAATTTAAATAATTTACTTTTAATAAAAAAATATAAACTTATAAAAAGAAGCAAAACATCAAAAAAATTATTATTTAGTAATATATTTTATTTTGATTTTGAATAAATTTATGTTTTGCAAATATTTTTTAAATAAAATCTTTCTTATTAATAATAGTTTATTAATTTATTTTTTGATCATTAATATAATATCTATCAATACAATTGTTTATATTGAATTTAAATGATATATAATTATTAAGATTATCATAACTAAATATAGTATTCATATATAAAAAAAATTTAAAAATTGTTATATTTTCAAAGGTTATAACCTTCAAAAATAATAAAAAATAACAAAGATAATTTTTTTGTTTTATCATTGTTTAAATAAAGATTATAAACCATTAAATGCCAAAATACATAAATCTCTAAACTCCTAAACCCCGAAGCCCCTAAAGACTTAAACCTTTAAACTCTTAAACCTTAAATATAAGTTAAATAATATATTGAAATATTATTTACAAAATAAATTATGAGTAATACAAATATAATTTAAATAATTTATTTTAATCAATAAAATATATAAGCTTATAAAAAGAAGCAAAAACTTAAAAACAAAAATTATGATTTAGTAATAAATTTTACATTGTATTTGAATCATTTTAGGTTTTTTAATTATATTTTAATTTATATCTATCATATTAATAATAGCATATCGATTTATTTTTTGATAATTGATATCATATCTATCAATAAAATTGTTTATATTTAGTTTATATTATATATAATTATAATGATTATTATAACTAAATATTGTATTCACATTTTTAAAAAAATTTAAAATTATTATATTTTCAAAGGTTATAACCTTTGAAAATTTGAAAAAAAATCAAAAATATTTTTTTTGCTATTTCATTGTTTAAATAAAACCTATAAACCACTAAATTTCTAAAAACATAAATCGCTAAACTCCTAAACGAAAAAACCTCTAAATACTTAAACTATTAAACTGGTAATCATTAATAATAATTCATAAATCTCATTTTAATTTTTATTCTGTATAATTTAAAATTTTTATTTCAATTATTTATTAGTTTATTTCTATAGAAATATTAATTATAAAATAAATTATAAGTGAGACAGATCTAATTTAAATTAGACTGGTATACCCAAATAATAAAGATTAAATATCAATATCATTTTTTTAATTATAATTGTAAATATTCATTTTAATTATTTATTTGTTTATTTTTATATAAATATTAATTAAAAAATAAATTATGAGTTAGACAAATATAATTTATATAAATTAATTTTCATCAAAAAAAAATATGTATAAACTTTTTAAAATAAAAAAAAATTCAAAACAACAAATTATTATATAGTAATATATTTTGATTTCTTCTGAATCATTTTAGGATTTTTTATTATATTTTAATTGATATCTATCTTATTTATAATAGATTATTAATTTATTTTTTCATCATTATTAGAATATTTATCAATAAAAAAGTTTAAATTGAATTTATATGATATATAAATATAATGATTATTATAACTAAATATTGAATTCACTTTTCAAAAAAATTTTAAAATTATTATATTTTATAAGGTTATAACATTTGAAAATATCAAAAAATAATAAAAATAAACATTTTGTTATTTTAATTTTTAAATAAAACCTATAAACCAATAAATGCATACACAGTTAAATCAGTAAACTTCTAAGGCCCGTAATGCCTAAATACATAAACCATTAAACTGCTATATGCTACTTAATAATTAAGAAATCTAATTTTTATTTCAATTTATTATTATTTTAAATATTCATTTTAATTATTTATAAGTTTTTTTATGGAAATATTTATTACAAAATAAATTATGAGTGCGACTAATATAATTTAAATAATTTATTTTTAATCAAAAAAAATATATACGCTTATAAAAGAAGTAAAAATTTAAAAATTAAAAATTATTATCTAGTAATATAAGTTACTTTAATTTTGAATCAATTTGGGTTTTGTAAATATTTTTTAATTAATATTAATCTAATTTTTAATAGTTTATTAATTTAATTTTTGATCATTATTATAATATCTATCAATAAAATTGTTTATATTGAATTTATATGATATATAATATTTAGAGGTTTTGTCGTTTATGAGTTTAGCAATTTATGTTTTTAGGCATTTAGTGGTTTATAGGTTTTATTTAAACAATGAAATAACAAAAAAATATTTTTGATATTTTTTCACATTTTCAAAGGTTATAACCTTTGAAAATATAATAATTTTAAATTTTTTTAAAATGTGAATACAATATTTAGTAATAATAATCATTATAATTATATATAATATAAACTAAATATAAACAATTTTATTGATAGATATGATATCAATTATCAAAAAATAAATTAATATGTTATTATTAATATGATAGATATAAATTAAAATATAATTAAAAAACCAAAAAAGATTCAAAAACAATGTAAAATTTATTACTAAATCATAATTTTTTTTTGTTTTTTGCTTCTTTTTATAAGGTTATATATATTTTATTGATGAAAAATAAATTATTTAAATTATATTTGTATCACTCATAATTTATTTTGTAGTTAATATTTCAATATATTATTTAAATTATATTTAAGGTCTATGAGTTTAAAGGTTTCAGTATTTAGGGGCTTTGGGGTTTAGGAGTTTATAGATTTATGTGTTTAGGCATGTAATGGTTTATAAGTTTTATTTAAACAATGATATAACAAAAAATTTATTTTTGTTATTTTTTATCATTTTTGAAGGTTATAACCTTTGAAAATATAACAATTTTTAGATTTTTTTATATGTGATTACTATATTTAGTTATGTAAATCTTAATAATTATATATCATGTAAATTCTATATAAACAATAATATTGATAGATATTATATTATTGATCAAAAAATAAATTAATAAACTATTATTAAAAAGAAAGATTTTATTAAAAATATATTTTCAAAACATAAATTTATTCAAAATCAAAGTAAAATATAATAGTAAATAATAATTTTTTTGATGTTTTGCTTCTTTTTATAATTTTATATTTTTTGTTATTAAAAGTAAACTATTTAAATTATATTTGTCTTCCACATAATTTATTTTTAATTTATAATACTATAAAAATAAACTAATAAATAATTATAATGAATATTTAAAATAATAATGAATACAAATAAAATTGAGATTTATTAATTATTATTCAGGATATACTAGTTTAATGGTTTAAGTATTTAGGTGTTTTTGGGTTTAGTGATTTAAGTGTTTAGGACTTTAGTGATTTAAAGTTTTTATTTAAAGAATAAAAAAATAAAAAATTAAATTTTTTGATTTTTTTTAATTTTTGAAGGTTATAACCTTTGAAAATATAATAATTTTTAATTATATTTAAATGTTAATATAATATTTAGTTATAATATTCTTAATAATTATATATAATGTAAGCTCAATATAAATAATTTTATTAATAGATATTATAATAATGATCAATAAAAAATTAATAAACTATTATTAATAAGAATGATATAAATTAAAATATAATTGCAAAAACTAAAATGATTCAAAATCAAAATAAAATATATTAGAAAATAATTAATTTTTGTTTTTAAAATTTTGCCTCTTTATATAAGCATATATATTTTTTTTGAAAAAAAATAAATTATTTAAAATAGATCTATCTCACTAATAATTTATTTTGTAATTAATATTTCTATAAAAATAAAGTGATAAATAATTAAAATAAAAATTTTAAATTATACTTAAGAAAAATTAAAATGAGATTTATGATTTATTATTAATGTATACTAATTTAATGGAATAAGTATTTAAAGGTTTTGTCGTTTAGGACTTTATCAAATTATGTTTTTAGGCTTTTAGTGGTTTATAGGTTTTATTTAAAAAATAAAATAACAATAAATATATTTTTATTATTTTTTAATATTTTCTAATGTTATAATAATATTAATAATTATATATCATATAAATTTAATATAAATAATTTTATTGATAGTTATTATAATAATGATCAAAAATTAAATTTATAAACTATTAATATTAAGATAGATATTAATTAAAAAATATTTACAAAACCCAAATTGATTCAAAATTAAAGTAACTTATTTACGTGATAATAATTTTTAATTTTTAAATTTATACTTCTTTTATTATCGTATATTTTTATTAAATAAATAATAAATTATTTAAATTATATTTGTCCCACTTATAATTTATTTTGTAATAAATATTTCTAAATAAATACACTAATAAATAATTAAAATGAATATTTAAAAATATAATAAATAGCAATAAAAATTAGATTTATTAATTATTAAGTAGTATTTAGTGATTTAATGGTTTATGTATTTAGGCATTACGGGGTTTAGAAGTTTACTGATTTAATTTTATATGCATTTAGTAGGGCTGGTCATGGGACTCGAAGATTCGCGACCCGACCCGAAGTCTTGTCCCGAAAGAATCGAGAATGAGAAAATCCATTGACTTTGACTTTTCCCGTCCCATTCTGTCAAGTATTTTTTCTTTTGGGACGGTTCCGCATCTTAAGCAAAATCCATCCCGAGAACCAACCAGTTCTAAAAAACCTATACTAGAACCAGGATATATATATATATATATAACATGAAGATGCCACCAATTCAGCTACTTCCCATCCAAATCCGACGCACCTATTGTTGTTCCGACGAGTTCCAGGCCACCTCACGCCGTTCTAGCCGTGTTCAGTTAGGTCCAGCCTTTGTCCGTCACACTTCTGGTTGCCTCCACCGTGTCACAGATGCCACCAGACTTTTGGTTTGTTTTTCTAAAGAGAATTGAGTGATAAATTATTATTATTATATCTCTCAGTCAGTTTTGTTGAGTATTGGTTGTGGTGTTGTGGTTGGGCCGAATGAGTGGGCTGAATATGTTACAATCAGTTTTGTAGAGCTTGCTTTTTTGAAATATTTATATATATTTATGCTTAACATATCATATTTATTTATGGTAATGCAGATGGCACAATCCAGTAGTAAACGAAAAATACAATAAATTGAAAATGATCACATTACAAATGATCAAAGTACTGCTAAATCCAATCATTATCCTTTCATGAACCCTCCAATTGTTACGGCAGGTTCTTCAATTCCAATTGTAAAAGAAAGTCAAGGTACATCTGAACCTCAAGCTCATAAAAAGTATAAGTCTGCTGTTTGGGAAACTTATGAGATATTAGTTGATTCAGAGGGAAATGAAACTGGCAGGGCAGCTTGTATATGGTGTAGGAAAGAATAATTGGCAAAAAGTGATCAAGGTACTTTGGGTTTATGGAAATAATTGAGAGAGACTTGTAGAAAATTTTTACACAAAAAAAAATTAATAGAAGCTCACAAAGGTAAAGACAAGTCACAATCATTGTTGAGTTTCACTAAGGGTACTAGTTCAGAGGAAAACAAATTAACTTGTTGGCAATTTGATCAACAACTAGTTAGGAAGGCTTTGATGAAAATGATCATAAAAGATGAATTACCTTTTTGTTTTGTTGAGAGAGATGAGTTAAAAGAGTTTTGTGAAATTAGTGTGCCTCAATTTAAAATTCCATCTAGACACTCTACACTAAGGGATTGTTTTTCTTTGTTTGTGACGGAAAAGAAGAAATTATTTGATAGCATATCATTTCATTGTTGTATAGTTTCATTGACTACTGACACTTGGACTAGCATTCAAAATTTGTATTATATATGTTTGACTGTTCATTTCATTGATTCTTAATGAAGTATGCATAAAAGGCATTTCAACTTTTGTGTAATTAAAAGTCATTCTAGAGTTAATATTATAAATTCTATTGAGTTTTGCATGAATGAATGGGGTTTGAGAAAGTTGATTTCAGTACTATTGACAATGCATCAAATAATGATGTTGCAGTTGAACAATTGAAAAAAAGGCTTGTGAAGAAAAGTGTTGTACCTTTGAGAGGCGAGCATTTTCATATGAGATGTTGTGCTCATATCCTAAACTTAATTGTCAGAGATGGCATTGCAGTAGTTGAGGGTGCTATTCAAAAAATTAGAGGTGTGGTGAAATATGTGAGGAGCAGTCCTAAAAGATTAGATATGTTTAATTTATGTGTTTAAGAAGCAAACTTGACATGTGTTGAAGAAAAATGATTATTTGTTTGATGGTAGTGATACTTATGTTGATTTTTTTTTGAATTGGAGAAACAACAAGAAGTTGCAGCTTTGGAAGAGTTGGATACGTACTTGGAGGACAAACTTGAAAAAAATAAAATTAATTTTGATCTTCTAAACTGGTGGAAGGTAAATGAGGTTAGGTATCCTTCTTTGGCAAATGTAGCAAGGGATGTATTTGCTATCCAAGCATCTACTATGGCCTACGAATCTACATTTAGCACCGGGGGGAGAACTTTAGATAAATTTAGGAGTTCTTTAACACCTATTATAGCTGAAGTTCTAATATGTCTACAAGATTGGTTGAGAAGCTCAAACAAACCTATTGAAATTGAACAATTAGTTCAAGACCTTGATGATAATGAATTAGGTTAGTATAGAAATCTTGTAAATTTTAATTTCACTTTTACTTATTTTATTCATTCAATTTAATAAAAATATGGTTCAATTACAATTTTCAGAGGGGTCTCAAAATCCAAATATTCTTCCAACTATAGTTGGCCAACTAAATTTGGAATGGGTGTATTAAATTTTTTAAGGTAATATTTTGTTTTTTTATTACTCTTTCATCTTAGAAATTTATGTCAACATGATTAACACGTTTTATTCTTTGGTTGTCCTTCTACAGTGGAGGAAGAAAAGGGAGGAGTTGTAGAAGAGATAATTAATTGGGTTTGGATTTTCGTTGCTGGTCCCGGACAAAACTTTGAAATGATTATTATCATGGTTGTTATTAGTTGTATTTTTTTGTTATATTAAGCTGCCTAATTTTAGCAATTACTTAAGTAGTAATTGTTGCTACCAATGTTTGTGGTGATCTTTAGCTATTTCTTAATATTTTAAGTAATTCTTTAAAAAATGTTGCATTGGTATTCTGGATAACTTTCACTCGGCTGAACAAAGCCAACTTGTGGCAAAACAAAGAACCAAATTAAGCACACAACTCGGTCCCGTTCTATTTAATATTTCTATCGTTTTTAGCACATCAATGCTTTTTAGAAGGTAATGGAACTCGTTTGCAGTATTCAGCCTATTTGACAAAACAAAATTGACACAATTTGTGTTCGAAGGATACATAACTAAGGAATGATAAATGGTACAACAAAAAGTTTTGACATGAACTACCTTGGCCGGTTCGAAGAAAATAAATTGAAAAAAATGTCCGAACTTCGTTCCGTCCCCGAACCGTTTTCTCCAACCCAAAATCCCCGATCTCCATCCCGTCCCGTCCTGATATTTTCAACCTATGGGATGGGTCTGGATCTTCTAAAAAAAATCACCGAACTGGGGGAAGGGACTGGATATTTGTAATCCCCATCCCGTTTCGTCCAATGAGCACCCCTAGAATTGAGTGGTTTCTAAGTTTTATTTAAAAAATAAAATAACAAAAAATTTATTTTGATTATTTTTTGATATTTTCAAAGGTTATATCCTTTGAAAATATAATAATTTTTAATTTTTTTTCATATGTGAATACAATATTTAGTTATACTAATCATTATACTTATATATTATATAAATTCAATATAAACAATTTTATTGATAAATATTCTAATAATAATCAAAAAAATAAATTAATAATCCATTAATAATAAGAAAGATATTAATTAAAATATAATTACAAAAATTAAAATGATTCAGTAGTAAAAAAAATATATTACTATATAATAATTTTTAATTTTGAATTTTTTATTCTTTTAATAAGTTTAGCTATATTTTTTAAATGAAAAATAAAGTATATAAATTATATTTGTCTAACTCATAATTTATTTTGTAATTAATATATATATATAAATAAACAAATAAATAATTAAAATTAATATTTATAATTATAATGAAATAAAATGAGATTTATTATTTATTATTTAGGGATACTGTTTTAATTTAAATTAGAACTGTCTCACTAATAATTTATTTTGTAATTAATATATCTAAAAAAATAAACTAATAAATAATTAAAATAAAAATTTAAAATTATACTGAATAAAAATTAAAATGAGATTTATGAATTATTATTAATGTATACCAGTTTAATAGTTTAAGTATTTAGATGTTTTGTCGTTAAGAGTTTTGCAAATTATGTTTTTATGCTTTTAGTGGTTGATAGGTTTTATATAAAAAAATAAAATAACAAAAAAAATTTCTATACTTTGTTATCATTTTCATAGGTTATAACCTTTGAAAATATAATAATATTTAACATTTTTTGAAATGTGAATACAATATTTAGTTTTAATAATATTAATAATTCTTATCATATAAATTCAATAGAAACAATTATTTTGATAGATAATATTATAATGATAAAAATTAAATTAATAAACTATTAATAAAAAGATAGATATTAATAAAAAAATATTTACAAAACCAAAATTGATTCAAAATTAAAGTAAAATATATTACTCGATAATAATTATTAATTTTTAAATTTTTACTTCTTTTATAAGCATATATATATTTTTATTAAAAATAAATTAATTAAATTATATTTTTCGCACTCATACTTTATTTTGTAATAAATATTTCTATAAAAATAAACTAATAAATAATTAAAATGAATATTTAAAATTATAATCAATAGAAATAAAAAGTAGATTTATTAATTATTAAGTAGCATATAGCAGTTTAATGGTTTATGCATTTAAGCATTACGGGTTTAGAAGTTTACTGATTTAACTGTGTGTGCATTTAGTTGTTTATAGGTTTTATTTAAGAAAAAAATAAAAAAAAATTATTTTATTATTTTTTGATATTTTCAAAGGTTATAACCTTTGAAAATATTATAATTTTTAAATTTTTTTTAAAAGTGAATAAATATTTATTTATAATAATTATGATAATTATATATCATATAAATTCAATATTAACAATTTTATTGATAGATATTCTAATAATTATCAAAAAATAAATTAAAAATCTATTATCAATAAGATTGATATTACTTAAAATATAATATCAAAACCTAAAATGATTTAAAAGCAAAGCAAAATATATTACTTAATGATAATTATTTGTTTTTGAATTTTTATTGTTTTTAAAAGCTTATCTATTTTTTGATGAAAAATTATTTTATAAATTAAATTTTTAACTCATAATTTTTTTTATAATTAATATATATATATAAATAAAAAACTAGATAATCAAAATGAATTTTTAAAATTATAATGAAAATAAATAAAAAATGAGATTTATTAATTATTATTTAGGTTATACCCGTTTAAACGATTATCTATATAGGGGTATCGGGATTTTTAGTTAAGTAATTTAAGTGTTTAGGCATTTAGTCATTTATAGGTAATATTTAAACAATGAAATAATAATAAAAAATATTTTTTTTTGTTTTTTCACATGTTAAAAGGTTATAATCTTTGAAAATATAATAATTTTAAAATCTTTTTCAAAAGTGAATATAATATTTAGTTATAATAATCATTATATTTATATATCATATAAATTCAATATAAACATTTTTATTGATAAATATTCTAATAATGATGAAAAAATAACTTAATAATCTATTATTAATAAGATATATATCAATAAAATATATTTACAAAACCTAAAATGATTCAGAAGCAAAGCAAAATATATTACTATACAATAATTTTTTGTTTTAAAATTTTTTTTTCTTTTAAAAAGTTTATCTATAATTTTTTGATGAAAAATAATTATATAAATTATATTTGTGTAACTCATAAATTATTTTGTAATTAATATTTATATTAAAATAAACAAATAGATAATTAAAATGAATAATTAAAATTATAATTAAAAAATGAGATTTATTATTTATTATTTAGGGTATACCAGTCTAATTTAAATTAGATCTGTCTTACTAATAATTTATTTTGTATTTAATATTTCTATAAAAATAAATTGTAAATTAATTAAAATAAAAATTTAAAATTATACTGAATAAAAATTAAAATGATATTTATGATTTATTATTAATGTATACATGTTTAATGGTTCGAATACTTAGAGGTATTGTCTTTTAGGAGTTTAGCGATTTAGGTTTTTCGACATTTAGTGGTTCATAGGTTTTATTTAATCAAAAAAATAACAAAAAAATTCTGTAATTTTTTCTCATTTTCATTGGTTATACCTATGAAAATATAATAATATTTAAAATTTTTTGAAATGTTAATACAATATTTAGTTATAATAATATTTTTAATTATATATGATATAAATTCAATATAAATAATTTTATTGATAGATATTATAATAATGATCAAAAATTAAATTAATAAACTATTAATAATAAGATAGATATTAATTAAAAAATATTTACAAAACCCAAATTGATTCAAAATTAAAGTAAAATATCTTAATAATAATTTTTAAATTTTTACTTATTAAATAAGCGTAAATACTTTTATTGATTAAAAAAAATTATTAAAATTATATTTTCCCACTCATAATTTTTTTTGTAATAAATATTTCTATAAAAATAAACTTATAAATAATTAAAATGAATATTTAAAATAATAATAAATTGAAATAAAAATTAGATTTCTTAATTATAAATTAGTATATAGCGGTTTAATGGTTTATGTATTTAGGCATTACGGGCCTTAGGAATTTTCTGATTTTACTGTGTATGCATTTAGTAGTTTATAGGTTTTATTTAAAAATTTAAATAACAAAATATTTATTTTTATTATTTTTTGATATTTTCAAAGGTTATAACGTTTGAAAATATAATAATTTTTAAATATTTTTCAAATTTGAATTCAATATTTACTTATAATAATCATTATATTTATATATCATATAAATTCAATATAAACAATCTTATTGATAAATATTTTAAAAATGATCAAAAAATAAATTAATTATCTATTATTAATAAGATAGATATCAATTAAAATATAATAAAAAAACCTAAAATGATTTAGAAGAAATCAAAATATATTACTATATAATAATTTGTTGTTTTGAAATTTTTTTTCTTTTAAAGAGTTTATCCATATTTTTTTGATGAAAATTAATTTATATAAATTATATTTGTCAAATTCATAAATTAATTTTTAATTAATATTTATATAAAAATAAACAAAAAAATAATTAAAATGAATAATTAAAATTATAATTAAAAAAATAATATTGAGATTTATTCTTAATAATTTTGGGTATACCAGTCTAATTTAAATTATATCTGTCTCACTAATAATTTATTTTGTAATTAAATTTCTATAAAAATAAACTTATTAATAATTAAAATAAAAATTTAAAATTATACTGAATAAAAATTAAAATGAGATTTATGAATTATTATTAATGTATACCAGTTTAATATTTTAAATATTTAAAGGTTTTTTCGTTTATGACTTTAGCGATTTATATTTTTAGGCATTTAGTGGTTTATAGGTTTTTTTAAACAATGAAATAACAAAAAAATTATTTTTGATATTTTTTCACATTTTCAAAGGTTATAACATTTGAAAATATAATAATTTTAAAATTTTTAAAAAATATGAATACAATATTTAGTTATAATAATCATTATAATTATATATAATATAAACTAAATATAAGCACTTTTATTGACAGATATGATATCAATTATCAAAAAATAAATTAATATGCTATTATAAATATGATAGATATAAATTAAAATATAATTGCAAAACCTAAAAATATTCGAAATCCAAGTAAAATTTATTACTAAATAATAATTTTTTTTAGTTTTTGCTTCTTTTTATAAGCTTTTTTTTTTGATGAAAATAAATTATTTAAATTATATTTGTATATATTATAATAAATATTTATATTAAAGTGAATATATTATAATAATTTTTTTTAGTTTAAGCTTCTTTTTATAAGCTTATTTGTATATATTTGATGAAAAATATATTATAATTTTTAAATTTTTTTTAAAAGTGAATAAATATTTATTTATAATAATTATGATAATTATATATCATATAAATTCAATATTAACAATTTTATTGATAGATTTTCTAATAATTATCAAAAAATAAATTAAAAATCTATTATGAATAAGATTGATATTATAATAATTATTAAATTTATATATCATATAAATTCAATATAAACATTTTATTGATAAATATTTTAATAATGATCAAAAAATAAATAAATAATCTATAATAAATAAGTTAGATCTCAATTAAAATGTAATTACAAAACCTAAAATGATTCAGAAACAAAGAAAAATATATTACTATATAATATTTTTTGTATTCATTTTTTTCTTCTTTAATTTACTTTAACTATATTTTTTTGTTGAAAAATAATTTATATAAATTATATTTGTATAACTTATAATTTATTTGGTAATTAATATTTATATAAAAATAAACAAATAAATAATTAAAATGAATATTTAAAATTATAATGAAAAAAAATAAGATTTATTATTTATTATTTAGAGTATACTGGTTTAATTTAAATTATATCTGTCTCACTAATAATTATTTTTGTAATTAATATTTCTATAAAAATAAACTGATAAATAATTAAAATAAAAATTTAAAATTATACTTAATAAAAATTAAATTGAGATTTTTGATTTATTATTAATGTATACGAATTTAATGGTTTAAGTATTTAATGGTTTTGTCGTTTAGGAGTTTAGCAATTTATATTTTAGGCATTTAGTGGTTTATAGGTTTTATTCAAACAATGATATAACAAAAAATTTATTTTTGATATTTTTTCAAATTTTCAAACGTAATAACATTTGAAAATATAATAATTTAAAAATTTTTTAAAAGTGTTTATACAATATTTAGTAATTATTATTATTATTATATATAATATCAACTAAATATAAAAAATTTTATTGTTACATATTATATCAATTATCAAAAAATAAATTAATAAACTATTACTAATATGATAGATATAAATTAAAATATAATTAAAAAACCTAAAATGATTCAAAATCAAAGTAAAATTTTCTAAATAATAATTTTTTTTAGTTTTTGCATCATTTTATAAGCTTATATATTTTTTTGATGAAAAATATATAATTTAAATTATATATTTATCACTCACAATTTATTTTGTAATTAATATTTTATAAATTATTTAAAATATATTTAAGGTTTATGAGTTTAAAGGTTTAAGTATTTATGGGCATCGGGGTTTAGAAGTTTATATATTTATGTATTTAGGCATTTAATGGCTTATAAGTTTTATTTAAACAATGATATAACACAAATTTTTTTTTTGTTATTTTTTCTCATTTTTGAAGGTTATAAACTTTGAAAATATAATAATTTTTAAATTTTTTTTATATGTGAATACTATATTTAGTTATGATAATCTTAATAATTATATATCATGTAAATTCAATATAAACAATTATATTGAAATATATTATATTAATGATCAAAAAATAAATTAATAAACTATTATTAATAAGATAGATATTATTTTAAATATATTTGCAAAACGTAAATTTATTCAAAATCAAAGTAAAATATATTACAAAATAATACTTTTTTTGATATTTTGCTTCTTTTTATAAGTTTATATTTTTTGTTATTAAAAATTAAATTATTTAAATTATATTTGTCTTTCTCATAATTTATATTTAATTTATAATTCTATAAAAATAAAATAATAAATAATTAAAATGAATATTTAAAATTATAATAAATACAAATAAAATAGAGATTAATTATTTATTATTCAGGATATACTAGTTTAATGGTTTAAGTATTTAAGTGTTTAGGCCTTAAGTGATTTATAGTTTTTATTTAAAGAATGAAAAAATAAAATATTTAATTTTTGTTTTTTTTTAATTTTTGAAGGTTATAACTTTTGAAAATATAATAATTTTCAATTTTTTTTAAATGTGAATATAATATTCAATAATAATAATAATCTTAATAATTATATTTAATGTAAACTCAATATAAATAATTTTATAAATAGATATTATAATAATGATCAATAAAAAATAAATAATCTATTATTTATAAGAATGGTATAAATTAAAATATAATTGCAAAATCTAAAATGATTCAAAATAAAAATAAAATATATTATTAAATAATAAATTTTTGTTTTTAAAATTTTGCTTATTTTTATAAGGATATATATTTTTTTTGATGAAAAATAAATTATTTAAATTAGATCTGTCTAACTAATAATTTATTTTGTAATTAATATTTCTATAAAAATGAACTGATAAAAAATTAATATATAAATTAAAAATTATACTGAATAAAAATTAAATTGAGATTTATAATTTTTTTATTAAAGTATACCAGGTTAATGGTTTTGAGAATTCAAATTTTCTGAAATGTGAATGCAATATTTAGTTATAATATTATTAATAATCATACATCATATAAATTCAATATAAACAATTTTATTGATAGTTATTATAATAATGATCAAAAATTAATTTAATAAACTATTAATAATAAGATAGATATTAATTAAAAAATATTTACAAAACCCAAATTGATTCAAAAATAAAGCAAAATATATTACTGAATAAATTATTTATTCAGTAAATTATTTAAAATATAAGCGTATATATAAATATCTATAAAAATATATAAATATTTAATTTTTAATTTTTACTTCTTTTATAAGCGTATATATATTTTTTTATTAAAAATAAATTATTTAAAATATATTTTTCTTACTCGTAATTTATTTTGTAAAAAGAATTTCTATAAAAATAAACTAATAAATAATTAAATGAATATTTAAAATTATAATAAATAGAAATTAAAATTAGATTTATTAATTATTATGTATTATATAGCAGTTTAATGGGTTATGTATTTAGGTATTACGGGGTTTAGGTGTTTACTAATTTAATTGTGCATGCATTTAGTGGTTTATAGGTTTTATTCAAAAAATAAAATAACAAAACATTTATTTTTATTATTTTTTGATATTTTCAAAGGTTATAACCTTTGAAAATATAATAATTTTAAATTTTTTTCATAAGTGAATTCAATATTTAGTTATAATAATCAATATATTTATATATAATATTTCAACATAAACAATTTTAGTGATAAATATTCTAAAAATGATCTAAAAATAATTTAATAATCTATTATTAATAAGATAGATATCAATTAAAATATAATTACAAAACATAAAATGATTCATAAGCAAAGCAAAATATATTACTATATAATAATTTTTTGTTTTGAAATTTTTTTTTATTTTAAAAAGTGTATCTATATTTTTTTGAATAAAAATAATTTACATAAATTATATTTGTCTAACTCATAATTTATTTTTAATTAATATTTATATAAAAATAAAAAATTAATAATTAAAATGAATATTAAAAATTAAAATGAAAAAAAAATGAGATTTATTATTTATTAATTAGGGTATACCAGTCTAATTTAAATTAGATCGGTCTCACTAATAATTTATTTTGTAAATAATATTTCTAAACAATAAATTGATAAATAATTAAAATAAAAATTTAAAATTATACTGAATAAAAATTAAAATGAGATTTATGATTTATTATTAATGTATACCAGTTTAATGATAATGAATATTGAATAAAATTTAAAATTCAGCACATGGGAAAGAACTTTAGATAAATTTAGGAGTTATTTAGCACCTATTACAGCTGAAGTTCTTATATGTCTACAAGATTGGTTGAGAAGCTCAAACAAACCTATTGAAATTGAAGAATTAGTTCAAGACATTATTGATAATGAATCAGGTTAGTATACAAATCTGGTAAATTTTAATTTCACTTTTACTTATTTTATTCATTCAATTTAATAAAAATATGGTTCAATTATAATTTTCAGATGGGTCACAAGATCCAAATATTCTTCAAACTATAGTTGGCCAACTAAATTTTGAATGGGCGTATTAAATTTTATAAGGTAATATTTTGTTTTTTTATTACTCTTTCATCTTAGAAAATTATGCCTACATGATTAACACATTTTTATCATTGGTTGTCCTTCCACAGTGGAGGAAGAAAAGGGAGGAGTTGTAGAAGAGATAATTAGTTGGGTTTAGATTTTCGTCGCTGTTCCGGGAGGGACATTTGAAATGATTATTATCATGGTTGTTATTAGTTGTATTTTTTTGTTATATTAAGCTGCTTAAATTTAGCAATTACTTAAGTAGTAATTGCTGCTACCAATGTTTGTGGGCATCTTTAGTTATTCCTTAATATTTTAAGTAATTGTTTAAAAAATGTAGTATTGCTATTATGGTTAACTTTCACTAGGCTGAACAAAGCCAACTTGTGACAAAACAAAGAACCAAATTAAGCACACAACTCGGTCCCATTCTATTTAACATTTCAATCCTTTTCTACACATCAAAGCTTTTGACAAGGTAATGGAACTCGTTTGTGGTATTAAGCCTATTTGACAAAAAAAATGGCCCAATTTGAGTTTAAAAGATACATACCTAAGGAATGATAAATAGTACAACAAAAGGTTTTGACATGAATTAACCTGGCCGGTTTGAAAAAATTAAATTGAAATAAATGTTCAAAACCATTTCGTTCCGGAACCCTCTTATCCTACACAAAATCCCCGATCTACGTTTCGTCTCGTCCCGATATTTTCAACCAATGGGACTGGTCTAGATCTTCAAAAAAAAATCTCCGAAATGTGGGAAGGGACTGGAGATTTGTAATCCCCATCCCATCCCGTCCCATGAGCACCCCTCGCATTTAGTGGTTTATACATTTTATTTAAAAAATTAAATAACAAAATATTTATTTTTATTATTTTCTGATATTTTAAAAGGTTATTACCTTTGAAAATATAATAATTATTAAATTTTTTTCAAAAGTAAATACTATATTTAGTTATAATAATCTTAATAATTATATATAATGTAAACTCAATATAAATAATTTTATTAATAGATATTATAATTATGATCAATAAATAATTAATAAACTATTATTAAAAAGAATGATATAAATTAAAATATAAATGTAAAATTAAAATGATACAAAATCAATATAAAATATGTTACTAAATAATAAATTTTTGTTTTTAAAATTGTGCCTATTTTTATAAGCTTATATATTTTTTGATGAAATATAAATTATTTAAATTATATCTGTCTCACTAATAATTTATTTTGTAATTAATATTTCTATAAAAATAAATAGATAAATAATAAAAATAAAAATTTAAAATCATACTAAATAAAAATTAAAATGAGATTTATAATTTATTATTAATGCATACCAGTTTAATGGGTTTGAGATTTAAAATTGTATGAAATGTGAATACAATATTTAGTTATAATATTATTAATAATCATACATCATATAAATTCAATATAAACAATTTTATTGATAGTTATTAAAATAATGATCAAAAATTAAATTAATAAACTATTAATAATAAGATAGATATTAATTAAAAAATATTTACAAAACCCAAATTGATTTATAATTTAAGTAAAATATATTACTGAATAATAATTTTTAATTTTTAAATTTTACTTCTTTTATAAACATATAAATATTTTTTGATTAAAAATAAATTTTTTAAATTATATTTGTCTTACTCATAATTTATTTTGTAATAAATATTTTTATAAAATTAAACAATAAATAATTAAATGAATATTTATGATTATAATAAATAGAAATAAAAATTAGATTTATTAATTTTTATGTATTATATAGTGGTTTAATGGTTTATGTATTTAGGTATTACAGGGTTTAGGAGTATAATGATTTAATTGTGTATGCATTTAGCGGTTTATATGTTTTATTTAAAAAATAAAATAACAAAATATTTATTTTTATTATTTTTTGATATTTTCAAAGGTTATAACCTTCTAAAATATAATAATTTTTAAATTTTTTTCAAAAGTGAATACAATATTTAGTTATAATAATCATTATATTTATATATCATAAAAATTCAATATAAATATTTTTATAGGTAAATATTCTAATAATGATCAAAGAATAAATTAATAATCTATTATTAATAAAAAGATATCAATTTAAATATAATTACAAAATCTAAAATGATTCAGAAATAATGCAAAATATATTACTATATAATATTTTTTTGTTTTGAATTTTTTCCTTTTAAAAAGTTTATCTATATTTTTTTGATGAAAAATAATTATATAAATTATATTTGTCTAACTCAATTTTTTCTGTAATTAATAATTATATAAAAATAAATGAATAAATAATTAAGATGAATATTTTAAATTATAATGAAAAAAATAATATTGAGATTTATTATTTATTATTCGGGTATACCGGTTTAAAATGATTATCTATTTAGGGTTTTCGAGTTTTAGGAGTTATTGATTTAACTATTTAGGCATTTAGTGGTTTATAGGATTTATTTAAACAATGAAATAACAAAAAAATTATTTTGGTTATTTTTCACATTTTCAAATGTTATCATTTGAAAATATAATAATCCGAAAATTTTTTAATAATGTGAATAAAATATTTAGTAATAATAATTATTATAATTATATTTAATATAAACTAATTATAAATAATTTTATTGATATATATGATATCAATTATCAAAAAATAAATTAATAAACTATTATTAATATAATAGATATAAATTAAAATATAATTAGAAAACCTAAAATGATTCAAAATCAATGTAAAATTTATTACTAAATAATAATTTTTTGTTTTAAAATTTTTCTTCTTTTTATAAGATTATATTTTTTTATTAAAAGAAAATTATTAATATTATATTTGTCTAACTAATTATTTATTTTGTAATTAATATGAATATAAAAAATAAACAAATAAATATTTAAAATTAATATTTAAAATTATAATGAATACAAATTAAAATGAGATTTAAGATTTATTATTGATGTATATGTAATTTATTTTTTGATAATCTGTTTGTATAACCAAATATTTTTTCATTTTTAATATTTTCATGTAAGTGCAGGAAATGAAATATTAAAAGGCCAGTGATGCTGCAGTAGCACAATAACGGAGGTCTCGCTGACCGGACAGAGGGCTGAAATTGTAACAGAGCCTGACCCATCTCATGATCCGACCTGCTCCGGTTAAATGAACCAAAAGAAATTTTAATATAAAATATTTTGTAATTTTATTTTAGGGTGGCTATTTTTTGGACACGTGGAACTGTTCATCGTCTCTCTCACTTCTCTCTGTGTGATTTATCGGGACTATTCTATGTGCTACATACTGTAAGACATTTATGTTGCTTTAATCTATAACGCATAAGCATTTTCTGGTGGATTTAGCTAGTCATACTGAGCGACTAGTGAACCAAGTTATTTTTGGTATTTATTTCTCATTTTTTGATTCTATCATAGATGGTTGCTGAATTGGGATATATATATTGCTTGTTTTCTGTTGTTTCTGTGTTTGTATCTCAATCTCACTACCGTGGAAGCACAATTGCCCAAAATTATATGTGGTATACCAGTTTAATGGATCAATTGTTTAGGGGTTTTTATATTTAGGAGTTTAGCAATTTATGTTTTTAGGCATTTAGTGGTATATGGGTTTTATTTATATAAAAAAATAAAAAAAAAATTTTCGATTTTTTTTTTGATTTTCAAAGGTTATAACCTTTGAAAATAAAATAATTTTTAAAATCTTTTGAAATGTGAATAAATTTTAATGATAGATATTATAATAATGATCAAAAATTAAATTAATAAACTATTATTAATAATATAAATATTAATTATAATATATTTACATTACACAAATGATTCAAAATCAAATTAAAATATATTACTAAATAATAATATTTAATTTTTAAATTTTCAATCTTTTTATTAGTTTATATTTTTTTATGATTAAAAATAAATTATTTAAATAATATCTGTCTCACTCAAAATTTATTTTGTAATTAATTTTTCTAAAAATTAAAATATAAATAATTAAAATGAATATTTAAAATTATAATAAATATAAATAAAAATTAGATTTATTATTTATTAAGTAGTATACAGCTGTTATAAGGTTATGTATTTAGGGGTTTCGGGTTTTATGAGCTACTGATTTAAGTAAGTAAACATTTAGTGGTTTTAGGTTTTATTTAAAAAAGAAATAACAAAAAATTTATTTTTTGTATTCTTTCTCATTTTTTAAGATTAAAACCTTTGAAAATATAATAATTTTTTTATTTTTTTTCATAAGTGAATACAATATTTATTTATAATAATTATAATAATTATATATCATATAAATTCAATATAAACAATTTTATTGATAGATATTCTAATAATTATCAAAAAATAAATTAAAAATTTATTATGAATAAGATTGATATTACTTAAAATATAATATCAAAACCTAAAATGATTCAAAAGCAATGCAAAATATATTACTTAATAATAATTATTTGTTTTTAAATATTTATTCTTTTTACAAGCTTATGTATTTTTTGATGAAAAATAATTTTTATAAATTATATTTTTAACTCACAATTTATTTTATAATTAATATATATATATATATATATATAATTAAACAATCAAAATGAATTTTTTAAATTATAATAAAAACAAATAAAAATGAGATTTATAAATTATTATTTAGGGTATGCCCGTTAAACGATTATCTATATAGGGGTATTGGAATTTTGTAGTTTAGTGATTCATAGGTTTT
>JAREIK010001971.1:398378-455699 GCA_029783825.1 Sapria himalayana | reverse complement strand
ATTTACATAATATATAATTATTTAGATTATTATAACAAAATAATATTTTCACAATTTAAAAAAATTTAAAAATTATTATGTTTTCAAAGGTTATAACCTTTGAAAATAAGAAAAAATAAAATAATAAATTTTTTGTAATTAGATTTTTTAAATAAAATCTATAAACCACAAAATACCTAAATTCTTAATGACTAAACTCCTAAACCCCGAAGCCCATAAATACATAAGTTTTTAAATTTATATACTCTAAATAATAAATATTAATCTCATTTTTATTAGTATTCATTATAATTTAAAATTTTCATTTTAATTATTTATCAGTTAATTTTTATTGAAATATTAATTACAAAATAAATTATTAGTGAGACGGATAAAATTTAAATAATTTATTTTTCATTAAAAAAATATAAGATTATAAAAAGAGGCAAATATTTTAAAACAAAATATTATTATTTAGTAATTTATTTTAATTTAATTTTGAATAATTGTAGATTTTGCAATTATTTTTTAATTTATATCATTCTAATTAATAATAGTTTATTAATTTATTTATTGATCATTATTATAATATCTATTAATAAAATTATTTATATTGATTTTACATTATATATAATTATCAAGATTATTATAACTAAATAGTATATTCACATTTAAAAAAAATTTAAAAATTATTATATTTTCAAAGGTTATAACCTTTTAAAAAATCAAAAAATAATAAAAATATATATTTTGTAATTCTAATTTTTAAATAAAACCAATAAACCACTAAATGCATACACAGTTAAATCAGTAAACTCCTAAGGGCCGTAATACCTAAATACATAAACAATTAAACTGCTATATGCTACTTAATAATTAAGAAATCTATTTTTATTTTAATTTATTATTATTTTAAATATTCATTTTAATTATTTATAAGTTTATTTTTATAGAAATATTTATTACAAAATAAATTATGAGTGGGACAAATATAATTTAAATAATTATTTTTAATCAAAAAAATATTTATGCTTATACAAGAAGTAAAAATTTAAAAATTAAAAATTATTATCCAGAAATATTTTTTACTTGAATTTTGATTCAATTTGGGTTTTGTAAATATTTTTTAATTAATATCAATTTTATTAATAATGGTTTATTAATTTAATTTTTGATCATTATTATAATATCTATCATTAAAATTGTTTATATTGAATTTATATGATATATAATTATTAAATTTATTATAACTAAATATTGTATTCTCATTAGAAAAAATTTTAAATATTATTATATTTTCAAAGGTTATAACCATTTAAAATGACAAAAAATTACAAAATTTTTTTTATTATTTTTTTGTTTAAATAAAACATATATACCACTAAATGCCTAAAAACATAAATCGCTAAATTCCTAAACGACAAAACTTTTAAATACTTAAACTATTAAATTGGTATACATTAATAATAATTCATAAATCTCATTTTAATTTTTATTAAGTATAATTTTAAATTTTTATTTTAATTATTTATCTGTTTATTTTTATAGAAATATTAATTACAAAATAAATTATTAGTGAGACATATCTATTTTAAATAATTTATTTTTTATCAAAAAAAATATATATGCTTATAAAAAGAGGCAAAATTTTAAAAACAAAAATTTATTATTTTGTAATATATTTTATTTTTATTTTGAATCATTTTAGTTTTTGCAATTATATTTTAATTTATTTCATTCTTATTAATAATAGTTTATTAATTTTATAATGATCATTATTATAATATCTATTAATAAAATTATTTATATTGAGTTTAAATTATATATAATTTTTAAGAATATTATAACTAAATATTATATTAACATTTAAAAAAATTAAAAATTATTATATTTTCAAAGGTTATAACCTTCAAAATTTAAAAAAAATCAAAAAATTTAATTTTTTATTTTTTCATTCTTTAAATAAATACTATACATCACTTAAGTCCTAAACACTTAAATCACTAAACCCTAAAACACCTAAATACTTAAATGATTAAACTAGTATATCCTGAATAATAAATAATAAATCTCAATTTTATTTGTATTCATTATAATTTTAAATATTAATTTTAAATATTTATTAGTTTATTTTTATAGAATTATAAATTAAAATTAAATTATATGGAAGAAAAATATAATTTAAATAATTTACTTTTAAAAACAAAAAATATAAACTTATAAAAAGAGGCAAAACATCAAAAAAATTATTATTTAATTTTATATTTTACTTTGATTTTGAATAAATTTACGTTTTGCAAATATATTTTAAAAAATATCTATCTTATTAATAATAGATTTATAATTAATTTTTTGATCATTAATATAATATCTATTAATATAATTGTTTATATTGAATTAACATGATATATAATGATTAAGATTATCATAACTAACTATAGCATTCACATATAACAAAAATTTAAAAATTGTTATATTTTCAAAGGTTATAGCCTTAAAAATGAAAAAAAATAACAAAAATAAATTTTTTGTTATATCATTGTTTAAATAAAACTTATAAACCATTAAATACCAAAATACATAAATCTCTAAACTCCTAAACCCCAAAACCCCTAAATATCTAAACCTTTAAACTCGTAAACCTTAAATATAATTTAAATAATTTATAGAAATATTATTTACAAAATAAATTATGAGTGAAAAATATAATTTAAATAATATATTTTTCATCAAAAAAATATATAAGCATATAAAATGATGGAAAAACTAAAAAAAAATTTATTTACTACTAAATTTTTCTTTGATTTTGAATCATTTTAGGTTTTTTAATTATATTTTAATTTATATCTATCATATTAATAATAGTTTATTAATTTATTTTTTGATAATTGATTTAGTATTTATCAATAAGATTATTTAAATTTATTTTATATTATATTTAGTTATAATAATTATTATTACTAAATATTGTATTCACATTTTTTTAAAAATTTTAAAATTATTAATTTTCAAATTTTTTGACATTTGAAAATTTGAAAAAATATCAAATATAAATTTTTTGTTATTTCATTGTTTGAATAACACCTATAAACCATTAAATGCCTAAATACTTAAATCAATAACTTCTAAATCTCGAAAACCCTAAATAGATAAATTTTTTAAATCAGTATATCCTAAATAATAAATAATAAATCTCATTTATATTTTTTTCATTAAAATTTTAAATATTCATTTTATTATTTATTTGTTTATTTTTATATAAATATTAAATACAAAATAAATTATAAGTTAGAAAAAATATAATTTATATAAATTATTTTTATAAAAAAATATAGATAAACTTATTAAATGAAGAAAAAAATTAAAAACAAAAAATTATTATATAGTAATATATTTTACTTTGATTCTGAATCATTTTAGGTTTTGTAATTATATTTTAATTGATATCTAACTTTATAATAATAGATTATTAATTTAATTTTTTATGATTATTAGAATATCTATCAATAAAATTGTTTATATTGAATTTATATGATATATAATTATTATGATTATTAGAAATAAATATTTATTCACTTTTAAAAAAAATTAAAAAATTATTATATTTTCGAAGGTTATTAACTTCGAAAATATCAAAAATAAAAAAATAATTTTTTTTTTATTTTTTATCTTAAATAAAACCTATAAACTACTAAATGCATACACAGTTAAATTAGTAAACTCCTAAACCCCATAATCCCTAATTACATAAACCATTAAACTGCTATATACTACTTAATAATTAATAAATATAATTTTTATTTCTATTTATTATAATTATAAATATTCATTTTAATTATTTATTAGTTTATTTTTATAAAAATATTTATTACAAATTAAATTATGAGAGCGACATATATTTTTTAATTAATTTATTTTTAATCAAAAAAATATATGCTTATAAAAGAAGTAAAAATTAAAAAATTAAAAATTATTAACCAGTAATATATTTTACTTTAATTTTCAATCATTTTCTAGTTTTGTAAATATTTTTTATTTAATATCAATCTTTTATTAATAGTTTATTAATTTAAATTTGATCATTATTATATTATCAATGAATAAAATTGTTTATATTGAATTTATATGATATATAATTATTAATATTATTATAACTAGATATATTATTAACTTTTCATCAAATTTTAAATATTATTATATTTTAAAAGGTTATGACCTCTGAAAATGAGAAAAAATTACAAATTTTTTTTTGTTATTTTATTGTTTAAATAAAACTTATAAACCACTAAATTCCTAAAAACATAAATTGCTAAACTCCTAAACGAAAAAACCTCTAAATACATAAACTAGTAAACAGGTGTAGATTAATAAATAATCATAAATCTCAATTTAATTTTTATTAAGTATAGTTTTAAATTTTTATTTTAATTATTTATCAGTTTATTTTTATAGAAATATTAATTAAAATATAAATTATTACTGAGACAGATCTAATTTAAATAATTTATTTTCATCAAAAAAAATATACATCCTAATAAAATGTGGCAGAATTTCAAAAACAAAAATTTATTATTTAGTAATATATTTTATTTTGATTTTTAATCATTTTAGATTTTGTAATTATTTTTAATTTATATCATTCTTATTAATAATACTTTATTAATTTTTTATTGATAATTATTATAATATGTATTAATAAAATTATTTATTAAGACTTTACATTATATATAATTATTAAGATTATTATAACTAAATATTATATTAACATTTTAAAAAAAATTAAAAATTATTATATTATCAAAGGTTATAATCTTCAAAAATTAATAAAATCTAAAAATTAAATTTTTTATTTTTTAATTCTTTGAATAAAAACTATAAATCATTTAAGGCCTAAATACTTAAATCACTAAACCCCAAAACACCTAAATACTTAAACCATTAAACTAGTATATCCTGAATAATAAATAATAAATCTCTTTTTTATTTGTATTCATTATAGTTTCAAATATTCATCTTAATTATTTATTAGTTTATTTTTATAGAATTATAAATTAAAAATAAATTATGAGGAAGACAAATATAATTTAAATAATTTACTTTTAATAACAAAAAATATAAACTTATAAAAATAAGCAAAACATCAAAGAAAGTATTATTTTGTAATATATTTTACTTTGATTTTGAATAAATTTACGTTTTGCAAATATATTTAAAATAATATCTATCTTATTAATAAAACTTTATTAATTTATTTTTGATCATTAATAAAATATATTTCATTATAATTGTTTATATTGAATTTACATGATATATAATTATTAAGATTATCATAACTAAATATAGTATTCACATATAAAAAAAATTTAAAATTGTTATATTTTGCAAGATTATAACCTTCAAAAATGAGAAAAAATAACAAAAATAATTTTTTTGTTATATCATTGTTTAAATAAAACTTATAAACCATTAAATGTCTAAACACATAAATCTCTAAACTCCTAAACCTCGAAGCCCCTAAATACTTAAACCTTTAAACTCATAAACCTTAAATAAATTTAAATAATATATTGAAATATTAATTACAAAATAAATTATGAGTGATACAAATATAATTTAAATAATTTATTTTTCATCAAAAAAGAATATAAGCTTATAAAAAGAAGCAAAAACAAAAAAACAAAAATTATTATTTAGTAATAAATTTTACATTGTTTTTGAATCATTTTAGGTTTTTTAATTATATTTTAATTTATATATATCATATTAATTAAAGCATATTAATTTATTTTTTGATAATTGAGATCATATCTATCAATAAAATTATTTATATTTAGTTTATATTATATATAATTATAATGATTATTATTACTAAATAATGTATTCACATTTTTAAAAAAATTTAAAATTATTATATTTTCAAAGGTTATAAGCCTTTGAAAATGTGAAAAAATATCAAAAATAATTTTTTTGTTATTTCATTGTTTAAATAAAACCTATAAACAACTAAATGCCTAAAAACATAAATTGCTAAACTCCTAAATGACAAATCCTCTAAATACTTTAACCATTAAATAGGTAAACATTAATAATAATTCATAAATCTCATTTTAATTTTTATTCAGCATAATTTTAAATTTTTATATTAATTATTTATCAGTTTATTTTTATAGAAATATCAATTACAAAATAAATTTTTAGTGAGTTACATCTAATTTAAATTAAAACAATATCCCTAAATAATAAATAATAAATAATAAATCTAATTTTTTTCATTATAATTTTAAATATTCATTTTAATTATTTATTTGTTTATTTATATATAAATATTAATTACTAAATAAATTGAGCTAGACAAAAATAATTTATATAAATTATTTTTCATCAAAAAATTATAGATAAACTTTTTAAAAGAAAAAAAATTTTCAAAACAAAAAATTATTATATAGTAATATATTTTGCTTTGCTTCTGAATCATTTTAGGTTTTGTAATTATATTTTAATTGATATCTATCTTATTAATAATAGATTATTAATTTATTTTTTGATCATTATTATAATACTCATCAATAAAATTGTTTATATTGAATTTACATGATATATAATTATAACGATTATTATAACTAAATAGTATATTTACATTTGAAAATAATTTAAAAATTATTATATTTTTAAAGGTTATCATCTTTGAAAATGAGATAAAATCACAAAAATACATTTTTTGTTATTTTATTATTTATATAAAACCTATAAACTACTAAATGCCTAAATGCTTAAATCATTAAACTTTTAAACCTCAAAACTCTTAAATACTTAAACATTTAAACCATCTTTAAAGGTTTAAGTATTTTTAAATAATATATAAATATCTATCAATAAATAATAGTTTATTAATTTATTTTTTGATCATTATTATTTTTATATTTATATTTAGTTTATTAATATCTATCAATAAAATTGTTTATTTTTAATTTACATGATATATAATTATTAAGTTTATTATAGCTAAATATTGTATTCACATTTGAATAAAATTTAAAAATTATTATATTTATAAAGGTTATAACCTTCAAAATTTATAAAAAAATTGAAAAATAATTTTTTTTATTTCATTATTTAGATAAAACATATAAACTACTAAATGCCTAAACACTTAAATCACTAAACTCCTAAACTTCTAAATACTTAAACCATTAAACCGGTATACCCTAAATAATTAATCATAAATCTCATTTTTATTTGTATTCATTATAATTTTAATATTCATTTTAATTATTTATTAGTTTATTTTTATAAAAATATTAATTTCAAAATAAAATTATGAATGAGACAAATATAATTTAAATAATTTATCTTCATCAAAAAAATTTATAAGCTTATAAAAAGAATCAAAAATTTAAAAATAAAAAATTATTATTTAGTAATATATTTTAATTTGATTTTGAATCATTTTAGGTTTTCCAAATATATTTTACTTAAAATCTATTTATTAATAATAGTTTATTAATCTATTTTATGATCAGTATTATAATATCGATCAATAAAATTATTTATATTTAATTTACATGATATTTAATTTTTATGACTATTATAATTAATTATTGTATTAACATTTGAAAAAAATTAAAAATTATAATATTTTCAATGGTTATAACCTTTAAAATAAAAAAAATCTTAAAAATAATTTTTTTGTTATTAAATTACTTAAATAACAACTATAAACCACGAAATACATAAATACATAAATTACTAAACTCCTAAACCTTGATACTGCTGCACCACACACACATAGGGACGGACCATAGTACATATGTGCACATATTCTAGTCCATTTTGTTGTAGCATTTAGATGGGCCAGCAAGTTCTGGAAGCAGCCAGATGTATGGGCCACCAGCTCGTAGAGGGCCCCACTAGCAAGCCGGGATGATAACATTCAGACAATTGACGAGACTGAGCAAAGTGGTCGGGAGTAAACCCAGGAGTAGCTAGGAGTGGGTCCCACTAGCCCAATCAGGCAGCATAGAGGGTCACTCAACCATCACCCAACAGGAGTAGCGGGTAATCCATGATTAATTGGAGAGCCAACAAAATCTGAAGCATCACCAAGCAGGGCCAGTAAGCAATGTAGTCCAGACCAACCACATGAGAGCGAAAGATTCAAACTTGTAGTTAATGTTTGTAGTCTTATAGTATTTTAGACTTTGTATGCACCATGTACTTTTAGAGACGGATCATGACATACTTACACACACAATCTTGTCTGTTCTCTATGTAGCATGCAGTAAGGTCAAATAGACCCATGAGTATCTCTAAGTGGGGCACAATCTTGTCTGTTCTCTATGTAGCATGCAGTGAGGTCAAATAGACCCATGAGTATCTCTAAGTGGGGCTCACTAATGCATTTTGTAAATTCACATTAGGCGATGCTACACTTTCGGGAGTAGAAGACCCATCTTTATAGCATTTTGTAATTTTACTTGTTTTGTAGATTGGTTGTACGCGTAGATTATTAGACTATTAGATGGACCTCATCACACATGCACACCGATGCATGCATATTTTTTGATATTTTGTCGGTGCAACATATAGCCACTTCTTGGAACTCGAGAAGGAGCATTCTAACCCAAGAGATACACTTTTGAGGATCAGTTAGAGCAAAAAATGTGGAATTCAGAGGTGAGAATGAATTGACAAAGTGCCATAGAAATGGACTTATGGATTTATGGGTATTCAATTTTACATGTATTCCATTGAATAGCAATGACATAGGCAAATGCTTGATGGTGCAAGTCACACACATGCACAATCTTATATTTCCATAGTTTTAATATGGTGCATCATTTAGGTTCCTCCAAAAGGCTTTGACAAATCCGAATAGAAAGGACGCAGTGTGCATAATGACTCAATGCAAACTCTAATGTCTGGGAAATGCAGGTGATTTTAGTTGTATTCGTACGCTTGGAATTATTAGGCATTATGTTTTATTATGTATTTTATGCATAGAATCATTAAGGTGCATAGGATTTGTGGGCTGGCCTAAATTAGTCAGCTTTTTAGTCTCTTGTAAGGTGTGTGCCTAAATGATAAATAAAGTGTTTATTTTCCAAAAAAAAAACAAAAAAAACCATAAACCCTAAACTTTAAATCCTAAACCTTAAACCATAAACTATAACCCTAATCCATAATCCCTAAATCCTAAATCTCACTTTTTGCACTTTATAATCAAATGACTAAGTGTTAAATTTAAATTGAAATTCACAACTTTTAGGAATGTCATAGATTTATCTTTTTGTATATGTAACACAAAGTCATGACTCAAGGGGTTAGTTTTGGATTCTTTCTCTTTCTTGCTTTAGATTATTGTAGCATTAGCAATGGTCATGATTTTATATTTTGTCTCTAGAACACAAAATCATATTGATGAGAATATGCCATAACTTGTGTCTCTCTTTTGAACATATTGTTATGGCACTAAGAATGATCATGAATACATATTTAATCACTATAATACTGGGTCAAAGCTGCTATATATGTAATTTGTATTTATTTAATAATCTGTTTGTATAACAAAATATTTTTCTGTTTTAATATTTTAATGTATGTGCGGGAAAGGAAATATTAAAAAATCCCGGAGATGCAGTAGTAGAACAATAACGAAGGTCCCGCTGTCCAGTCAGCGGGCCGAATTTTTTTGGAGTAGAACCTGACCCTTTCCATGATCCAACCCGCTATGGTTAAATGAACTGAGATATTTTTTAATATAAAATAATTTGTAATTTTATTTTCGGGTGACTGTTTTTGACCCGTGGAACTATTCATCGTCTCTCTCTCTTGTCCCTGTGCAATTTTTCGCGACTGCTCTCTGTGCTGCATACTGTAAGATGTTTTTGTTTGGTTTTAATCTGTATAGCATAAGCATTTTCTGGTGGATGTAGTTTGTCGTACTGAGCAACTAGCGAACCACATTATTTCCCGTGTTGATTTCTCGTTTTTTTGATTCTGTCGTGGATACTTGCTTGATTGGGATATATATTGTTTGTTTTCTGTGTTTGTGTTATTTCTATTTCTTAAATCTCACTACCGTGGACGCGTAATTATCCAACAAAAGTATTGGATATGACCATAGCTTGTGCATTTTATCTTTATATTGCAAATTCATTGCACTAGGAATGATTGTAACTTTGGACATTCCTCAAGAGCAAAAGTCATGACCCTAGAAATAATTAAAGGTCAAGTACTACTCTTTATAACTTTCTATAGCTAAAATTCATGGGATTGGAAATATCACTATGGCTTTTTCCTTTGATTTGTGACCTCAAGTGTCAATATGCAAAACTAATATTTTGAGCAGTGATTAAAACCTTTTATACATTTGAATATGATTCATTTACACCTTTTTGGGTATTGTGAGCTTGTATACATAACTCATTTAATATAAAAAGAAAGAAATGATACTTTTCATATCCATGAGGATATAAAAAATGGGCTTAGACATGCCAATAAAATAAATTTTTTGATTCTTGATTGAAAGAGAGCCCATACTTCTTGCCCTGCTCAAACCGCCCTGGGGCTAGTTTGTTCTAATAGGCTACAAGGTTGTTATTTTTTTAAAGGTGAACTATGTTTTAAAAAAATAGCTTTGAGTGTGTGCATGAGAGATATTTTATAAGAAATTTCAATAATCAATATAAATAGCATCCTCAACAATTAGCTATTTCAACACATAGTGGTACAACTTTGGTTTAGTCTGTTAGCGTAAATGAGTCAAATTACCTTTGAGAGCCCAGTGATTCAACATCAAATATGATAAGACATAATTGAGTTAAAGTAAAAGCTCCTATTATTTTGGTTTGAGCTTTAGCAATCTTTCTAGAGTTGAGAGAGGAACAAAATAAATTATTTTAAATATTCAGTATAATTTTAATTTTAATTTTAATAATTTATCAGTTTATTTTTAAATAAATATTAATTACAAGATAAATTATTAGTGAGATACATCTAATTTAAATTAAACTGGTATACCCTAAATAATAAAGAATAAATCTCATTTTTGTTTCATTTTAATTTTAAATATTCAAATTTAATTATTTATTTGTTTATTTTTATATAAATATTAATTGCAAAATAAATTTTGAATTACACAAATATAATTTATATAAAATATTTTTCATCAAAATAATATAGATAAACTTTTTAAAAGAAAAAAAAATTTCAAAACAAAAAATTATTATATAGTAATATATTTTGCTTTGCTTAAGAATCATTTTAAGTTTTGTAAATATATTTTAATTGATATCTATCTTATTAATAATAGATTATTAATTTATTCTTTGATCATTATTAGAATATTTATCAATAAAAATGTTTATATTGAATTTAAATGATATATAAATATAATGATTATTATGATGAAATATTATATTCACTTCAGAAAAAAATTTTAAAATTATAATATTTTCAAAGGTTATAACCTTTGAAAATGTGAAAAAATAAAAAAAATATTTTTTTTATTATTTCATTGATTAAATAAAACCTATACACCACTCAATGCCTAAACACTTAAATCACTATACTACAAAATCCCGATACCCATATATATATAATCCTTTAAACCGGTATACACTAAATAATAATTAATAAATCTCATTTTTATTTGTTTTCATTATAATTTAAAAAATTTATTTTTGTGTTTAGTTTTTTATTTTTATATATTTATTAATTATAAAATAAATTATGAGTAAAAAATATAATTTATTAAAAATATTATTCATCAAAAAAGTGATAAGCTTATAAAAATCATAAAAATTTAATAACAAATAATTATAATTTAGTGATATATTTTGTTTTGCTTTTGAATCATTTTAGGTTTTGATATTATATTTTAAGTAATATCAATCTTATTTATAATAGATTTTTAATTTATTTTTTGAAAATTATTAGAATATCTATCAATAAAATTATTTATATTAAATTTATATTAAATATATTTATTATGATTATTATAAATAAATATTGTATTCACTTTTAAAAATTATTTAAAAATTATTATATTTTGAAAAGTTATAACCTTAATAAATGAAAAAAAATAAAAAAAATAAATTTTTTGTTATTTTATTTTTTAAATAAAACCTATAGACCATTAAATGATTACTTACTTAAATCAGTATGCTCATAAACCCCTAAACCACTAAATACATATACCTTTTAATAGCTATATTTTACTTATTAAATAATAAATCTCATTTAAATTTCTATTTATTATAATTTTAAAAATTCATTTTAATTATTTATAGTTTAAATTTTTAGAAAAATTAATTCAAAATAAATTTTGATTGAAACAAATAATATTTAACTAATTTATATTTAATCAACAAAATATAATCTTAAAAAAAGAAGGAAAATTTTAAAAATTAAATATTATAATTTAGTAATATATTTTGATTTGATTTTGAATCATTTTGTGTTGTGTAAATATATTTTAATTAATATTTATATTTTTATTAATAGTTTGTTAATTTAATTTTTGATCATTATTATAATATCTATCATTAAAATTGTTTAAATTGAATTTATATAATATATAATTAGTGAGATTTAATATAATTAAACATGGTATTCACATTTTAAAAAATTTTAAAAATTATTTTCTTTTCAAAGATTATAACCTTTGAAAATGAGAAAAATCAAAAAAAATTGTATTTTTATTATATAAATAAAACCTATAAACCACTAAATGCCTAAAAACATAATTTGCTAAACTTCTAAACGACAAAACCCCTAAATAATTTAACTAATAAACTGGTATACTATATATAATAAATAATAAATCTCATTTTTATTAGTATTCATTTTAATTTTAAACATATATCTTAATTATTTATTAGTTTATATTTATAGAAATATAAATTAAAAAATAAATTATTAGTTAAACAAATATAATTTAAAAAATTAATTATTCATAAAAAAAATATATAAGCATATAAATGGATACAAAAATTTAAAAATTTAAAATTAATATTTAGTAAAATAATTCAATTTAATTTTGAATCATTTTAGGTTTTGTAAATATATTTTAAACAATATTTATTTCATTAATAATTGTTTATTATTTTTTTATGATCATTATTATAATATATACCAATAAAATAATTTATTTTGAATTTATATGATATTAAATTATTATGATTATTAACTTCATATTGTATTCATTTTTCAAAAATACTAAAATGACATAACTCCTAATCCATGAAACTCAAAAATACTCATAATATTAAATTAGTATAGTCTCAAAATAAATCATAATTCTAATTTTTATTAGTATTCATTATAATTTTAAATATTCATTTTAATTATTTATCAATTTATTTTTATAGAAATATTAATTACAAAATAAATTATTAGTGCGACATATATAGTTAAAATAATTTATTTTTCATGAAAAAAAATGCTAATAAAAAAAGGCAAATTTTTAAAAATAAATAATTATTATTTAGTAATATATCTTATTTTGATTTTTAATCATTTTAGATTCTACAATTATATTTTAATTTATATCATTCTTATAAATACTAGTTTATTAATTTATTTATTGATAATTTTTATAATATGTATCAATAAAATTATTTATATTGAGTTTACATTATATATAATTATTAAGATTATTATAACTAAATATTATATTCACATTTAAAAAGAATAAAAATTATTATATTTTTAAAGGTAATAACTTTCAAAAATTAAAAATATATATGCTGATAAAAAGAGGCAAAATTTTAAAAATAAAAAATTATTATTTAGTTATAAATCTTATTTTGATTTTGAATCATTTTAGATTCTAAAATTATATTTTAATTTATATCATTCTTATTAATACTAGTTTATTAATTTATTTATTGATCATTATTATAATATTTATTAATAAAATTATTTATTTTTAGTTTACAATATATAAATTTATTAAGATTATTATAACTAAATATTAAATTCACATTTAAAAAAAATTTAAAATTATTATATTTTAAAAGGTTATAACCTTCAAAAATTAAAAAAAATCAAAAAATTAAATTTTTTGTTTTTTCATTCTTAAAATAGAAACTATAAATCACTAAAAGTCTAAACAATTAAATCATTAAACTCCTAAACCACAAAACACCTAAATACTTAAACCATTTAACCAGTATATCCTGAATAATAAATAATAAATCTCAATTTTATTTGTATTCATTATAATTTTAAATATTCATTTATTTATTTATTAGTTTATTATTATATAATTATAAATTATAAAATAAATTATGAGTATGACAAATATAAATTAAATAATTTATTTTTAATAACAAAAATATAAACTTATAAAAATAGCAAAACATTAAAAAAATTATTATTTAGTAATAAATAATAAATCTCATTTTTTTGATTATAATTTTAATTATTCATTTTAATTATAATTTTAATTATTCAATTTAATTATTAATTTTTTATTTTTATATAAATATTAATTAAAAAATAAATTATGAGTTAGGCAAATATAATTTATATAAATTATTTTTCATCAAAAAAATATAGATAAACTTTTAAAAAGAAAAAAAAATTTAAAAACAAAAAATTATTATATAGTAATATATTTTGCTTTGCTTCTGAATCATTTTTGGTTTTGTAATTATAGTTTAATTGATATTAATCTTATTAATAATAGATTATTATTTTATTTTTTGATAATTATTAGAATATTTATCAATAAAATTATTTATATTGAATTTATATGAAATATAAATATAATTATTATTATAACTAAATATTGATTTCACTTTTGAAAAAAAATTAAAAATTATTATATTTTCAAAGATTATAACCATTGAAAATATCAAAAAATAATAAAAATAAATTCTTAGTTATTTTAATTTTAAAATAAAACCTATAAACCACTAAATGCATACACAATTAAATCAGTAAACTTCTAAACCACGTAATACCTAAATACATAAAGCATTAAACCGCTATATAATACATAATAATTAATAAATCTAATTTTTATTTATATTCATTATAATTTTAAATATTCATATTAATTAATTATTAGTTTATTTTTATAGTAATATTTTTTACAAAATAAATTATGAGTGCAACAAATATAATTTAAATAATTTATTTTTAATAAAAAAAGATATCTACTCTTATAAAACAAGTAAAATTTAAAAATTAAAAATTATTATTCAATAATATATTTTACTTTAATTTTGAATCAATTTGGGTTTTCTAAATATTTTTTAATTAATATCTATCTTATTAACAATTATTTATTAATTTAATTTTTGATCATTATTATAATATCTATCAATAAAATTGTTTATATTGAATTTATATGATATATAATTATTAATATTATTATAACTAAATATTGTATTCACATTTCAGAAAATCTTAAATTTTATTATATTTTCAGAGGTTATAACCTCTGAAAATGAAAAAATATTACAAATTTTTTTTGTTATTTTATTGTTTAAATTAAACCTATAAAATAATAAATCCCTAAAAACATAAATCAATAAACTACTATATGTCAAAACCATTAAACTGGTATATATTATGATAAATCATAAATCTCATTTTAATTTTTATTCAGTATAATTTTAAATTTTTATTTTTATTATTTATCAATTTATTTTTATAGAAATATTAATTACAAAATAAATTATTAGTGAGACAGATCTAATTTAAATTAGACCGCTATACCCTAAAAAATAAATAATAAATCTCATTTTTTTTCATTATAATTTTAAATATTCATTTTAATTATTTATTTGCTTTTTTTTATATAAATATTAATAACAAAAGTAATTAAAAGTTACACAAATATAATTTATATAAATTATTTTTCATCAAAAAAATATAGATAAACTTTTAAAAGAAAAAAAAATTTCAAAACAAAAAATTATTATATATTAATATATTTTGCTTTGCTTCTAAATCATTTTTGGATTTTTAATTATATTTTAATTGATATCTATCTTATTAATAATAGATTATTAATTTATTTTTTGATCATTATTAGAGTATTTTTCAATAAAAATGTTTATATTGAATTTATATTATATATAAATATAAATATTATTATAACTAAATATAGTATTCACTTTTTAAAAAAATTTAAAATTATTATATTTTCAAAAATTATAACATTTGAAAATGTCAAAAAATAAAAAAAGTAAGTTTTTTTTGTTATTTCTTTGTTTAAATAAAACCTATACACCACTAAATGTCTAAGCACTTAAATCACTAAACTACAAAATCTTGATACCCCTGTATAGATAATCCTTTAAACCGGTATACCCTAAATAATAATTAATAAATCTCATTTTTATTTGTTTTCATTATAATTTAAAAAATTAATTTTGATTGTTTAGTTTTTTATTTTTATATATTTATTAATTATAAAATAAATTATGAGTAAAAAATATAATTTATTAAAAATATTATTCATCAAAAAAGTGATAAGCTTATAAAAATCATATAAATTTAATAACAAATAATTATAATTTAGTGATATATTTTGTTTTGCTTTTGAATCATTTTAGGTTTTGATATTATATTTTAAGTAATATCAATCTTATTTATAATAGATTTTTAATTTATTTTTTGAAAATTATTAGAATATATATCAATAAAATTGTTTATATTGAATTTATATAATATATAATTATTATGATTATTATAAATATATATTGTATTCACTTTTTAAATGAAATTTAAAAATTTTTATAGTTTCTAAGGTTATAACCTTAAAAAATGAGAAAATATAATAAAAATAAATTTTTTGTTATTTCATATTTAAAATAAAACCTATAGATCATTAAATCCTTACTTATTTAAATCAGTAAGCTCATAGACCCCGAAATCCTTAAATACATAAACCTTTTAACAGATATATACTACTTAATAAATAATACATCTCATTTTTATTTCTATTTATTATAATTTTAAATAATCATTTTAATTATTTATAGTTTAATTATTTAGAAAAATTAATTACAAAATAAATTTAGAGTGAAACAAATATTATTTAAATAAATTTATTTTTAACCAATAAAAAATATAAGCTTATAAAAAGAAGGAAATATTTGAAAATTAAATAATATTATTTAGTAATATATTTTGATTTGATTTTGAATCATTTTGTGTTATGTAATTATATTTTATTTAAAATTTATATTATTAATAATAGTTTATTGATTTAATTTTTGATCATTATTATACTATCTATCATTAAAATTGTTTAAATTGAATTTATATGATTTATAATTAGTAATATTAATATAATTATACATGGTATTTACATTTCAAAAAATTTTAAAAATTATTTTATTTTCAAAGGTTATAACCTTTGAAAATCAGATAAAATTAAAAAAAAAATTATTTTTATTATATAAAAAAAATATAAACCAGTAAATGCCTAAAAACATAAATTGCTAAACTCCTAAATGACAAAACGCCTAAATTAACAATCCTTTAAAATGGTATACCAAATATAATAAATCATAAATCTCATTTTAATTTGTTTTCATTCTAATTTTAAATATTCATTTTAATTATTTATTACTTTATTTTTGATAGAAATATTAATTGCAAAATAAATAAAGTGTGAGACAAATATAATTATAATAATATATTTTTAATCAAAAAAAAATATAAGCTTATAAAAAGAAGTAAAAATTTAAAAACAAAAAATTATCATTTAGTAATATATTTTACATTGATTTTTAATCATTATAGGTTTTTCATTTATATTTTAATTGCTATCAATCTTATTAATACTAGTTTATTAATTTATTTTTTGATCATTATTATAATATCTTCCAATAAAATTACTTATTTTGAATTTAAATGTTTTATAAATATTAAGATTATTATAACTAAATATTATATTTACATTTAAAAAGAATATAAAAATTATTATTATATTTCATAGGTTATAACATTCAAAATTTATAAAAAATCACAAAAATAATTTTTTTTTTATTTTGTTATCTAAATAAAACTTATAAACCACTAAATGCATGATCATTTATATATCTAGACTCCTTAACCCCAAAACATCATAAAAACTTAAATCATTAAACCTATATAACCTAAATAATAAATAATAAATTACATTTTTATTTATATACATTATTATTTTAAATATTCATTTTAATTATTTTTTAGTTTATTTTTATAGAAATATTAATTACAAAATAAATAATGAGTGAGACATATAATTTAAATAAATAATTTTTTTTGAAAAAAATAAATAAGATTATAAAAATAAACAAAATATCAAAAATATAAAATTTTATTTAGTAAAATAATTTACTTTGATTTTGAATTATTTTGGGTTCTGCAAATATATTTTAATTAATATCTATCTTTTTAATAATAGTTTCTTAATTTATTTTTTGATCATTATAATAATATATATTAATGAAATTGTTTATATTAAATTTACATCAAATATAATTATTAAAATTATTATAACTAAGTATTGTATTCATATTTTAGAAAGATTAAAAAATTATAATATTTTCAAAGGTTATAACCTTTGAAAATCATGAAAATTCATATAAATAATTTTTTTATTATTTCATTGATTAAATAAAGCCTATAAACACCTAAATGTGCAAACATATAAATCAATAAACTCAACCTCAAAACCACAAAAAACATAAACCATTAAATAGATATATCCTAAATAATAAATCATATATATCTTTTTTAGTATTCATTATAATTTTAAATATTCATTTTAATTATTTATCAATTTATTTTTATATAAATATTAATTACAAAATAAATTATTAGTGAGACATATAATTTAAATAATTTATTTTTCATCAAAAAAAAATATATGCTTATAAAATGAGGCAAATATTTTAAAATAAAAAATAATTATTTAGTAATATATCTTATTTTCATTTTGAATCATTTTAGATTCTACAATTATATTATAATCTATATCATTCTTAATAATACTAGTTTATTAATTTATTATTGATCATTTTTATAATATCTATAAATAAAATTATATATATTTAGTTTAAATTATATATAATTATTAAGATTATTAAAACAAAATATTATATTCACATTTAAAAAAATTTAAAATTATTATTTTCAAAGGTTACAACCTTCAAAATTTAAAAAAATTCAAAAATTTAAATTTTTTGTTTTTTAATTCTTTAGATAATAACTATAAATCATTAAAGGTCTAAACACTTAAATCACTAAACTCCTGAACCAAAAAACACCTAAATACTTAAACCATTAAACTAGTATATCCTGAAGAATATATAATAAATCTCAATTTTATTTGTATTCATTATAATTTTAAATATTCATTTTAATTATTTATTTGTTTATGATTATAGAATTATAAATTACAAAATAAATTATGAGTAAGACAAATTAATTTAAATAATTTATTTATAATAACAAAAATATAAAAATATAAAAAAACAAAACATTAAAAAAATTATTATTAAGTAATATACACTTTAATTTTGAATAAATTTAGATTCTGCAAATATATTTTAAATAATATCTAACTTATTAATAATAGTTTATTAAATCTTTTTGATAATTATTATAATATCGAGAAATGTAATTATTTATATTGAATTTAAATTACTTATAATTATTAAGATTATTATAATGAAATATTATATTTAAATTTGAAAAAAATTTAAAAATAATTATATTTTCAAAGGCTATAACCTTCAAATTTTAAAAAAATAATAAAAATAAATGTTTTGCTATATCATTGTTTAAATAAAACTTATAAACCACTAAATGCCTAAACACTTAATCACCAAACTCCTAAACACAAAAGCCCCTAAATACTTAAACCATTAAACTCGTAAACCTTAAATAAAATTTAAATAATTTATTAAAATATTAATTACAAAATAAATTATGAGTGATACAAATATGATTTAAATAATATACTTTTCATCAAAAAAATATATAAGCTTATAAAAAGAAGCAAAAACTAAAAAACAAAAATTTTTATTTAGTAATAAATTTTACTTGGATTTTGAATAATTTTAGAATTTACAATTATATTTTAATTTATATTCATCACTAAATATTATTTTTTAAACAAAACCTATAAACCACTAAATGCAAACACAATTAAATCAGTAAACACCTAGACCCCGTAATACCTAAATACATAAACCATTAAACTAATATATAATACATAATAATTAATAAATCTAATTTTAATTTCTATTTATTATAATTTTAAATATTCATTTTAATTATTTATTAGTTTATTTTTATAGAAATATTTATTATAAAATAATTTATTAGTGTGACAAATATAATTTAAATAATTTATATTTAATCAAAAGATATATATAGGCTTATAAAAGAAGTATAAATTTAAAAATTAAAAATTATTATCCAGTAATATATTTTACTTTAATTTTGAATCAATTTGGGTTTTGTAAATATTTTTTAATTAATATTTATCTTATTATTAATAGTTTATTAACTTAATTTTTGATCATTATTATAATATCTATCAATAAAATTGTTTATATTGAATTTATATGATATATAATTATTAATATTATTATAACTAAATATTGTATTCACATTTCAAAAAATTTTAAATATTATTATATTTTAAAAGGTTATAACCTATGAAAATGACAAAAAAATTACAAATTTTTCTTTATTTTATTATTTAAATAAAACCTATAAACCACTAAATGCCTAAAAACCTAAATCGCTAAACTCCTAAAATACAAAACCTCTAAATACTTAAACCATTAAACTAGAATATATTAATAATAATTCATAAATATCATTTTAATTTTTATTTAGTATAATTTTAAATTTTTATTTTAATTAATTTTCAGTTTATTTTTATAGATATATTAAATACAAAATTAATTAATTGTGAGACAGATCTAATTTAAATTAGACCGGTATACCCTAAATAATAATTATTAAATCTCATTTTTTTAATTATAATTTTAAATATTCATTTTAATTATTTATTTGTTTATTTTTATATAAATATTAATAACAAAATAATTTATGAGTTACACAAATATAATTTATATAAATTATTTTTCATCAAAAAATTATAGATAAACTTTTTAAAAGAAAAAAAAAATTTCAAAACAAAAAATTATTGTATTGTAATATATTTTGCTTTGCTTTTAAATTATTTTAGGGTGTGTAATTATATTATAATTGATATCTATCTTATTAATAATAGATTATTAAGTTATTTTTTCATCATTATTAGTATATTTATCCATAAAAATGTTTATATTGAATTTATATGATATATAAATATAATGATTATTATAACTAAATATTGTATTCACTTTTGAAAAAAATTTTAGAATTATTATATTTTCAAAGGTTAACCTTTGAAAATGTGAAAAAATAAAAAAAATATTTTTTCTTTGTTATTCTATTGTTTAAAAAAAAGCTTTAGTCCACTAAATGCCTAAGCAATTAAATCACTAAACAAAATAATCCTGATACCTTTATATAGATAATCCTTTAAATTGGTATACCCTAAATAATAATTCATAAATCTCATTTTAATTTGTATTCATTAAAATTTTAAATAATCATTTTACTTATTTATTAGTTTATTTTTTATAGAAATATTAATTACAAAATAAATAATGAGCGAGACATTTATAATTTTAGAAATTTATTTTTAATCAAAAAAAAATATAAGCATGTAAAAAAAAGTACAAATTTAATAACAAAAAATTATTATTTAGTAAAATTTTTTACTTTGATTTTGAATCATTATGTATTGGTTTTACAATTATATTTTAATTGCTATCAATCTTATTAAGAATAGTTTATTAATTTATTATTTGTTCAATTTTATAATATCTAACAAAAAAATTACTTATATTGAATTTAAATGACTTATAATTATTAAGATTATTATCATTAAATATTATATTTACATTTGAAAAAACTTTAAAAATTATTATATTTTCAAAGGTTATAACCTTCAAAAATGATAAAAAATAACAAAATTAATTTTTTTATTATTTTATTATTTTATTATTTTATTATTTAAATAAAACTTATAAACAACTATATGCCTAAACATTTAAATCTCTAGACTCCTCAACCCCAAAACCCCATAAATACTTAATACATTAAACCTATATAACCTAATTAATAAATAAAAAAACTCATTTTTATTTGTATTCATTATAATTTTAAATATTCATTTTATTGATTTTTTTAGTTTATTTTTATAGAAATATTAACTACAAAATAAATAATGAGTGAGACAAATATAATTTAAATAAATTATTTTTGATGAAAAAAAATGTAAGCTTATATAAATAAACAAAATTTCAAAAATTTAAAATTTTATTTTGTAATATAATTTACTATGATTATGAATTATTTTGGGTTCTGTAACTATATTTTAATTAATATCTATCTTATTAATAATAGTTTATTAATTAATTTTTCGATCATTATAATAATATATATTAATACAATTTTTTATATTAAATTTACATCAAATATAATTATTAAGATTATTATTACTAAGTATTGTATTCATATTTTAGAAAGATTAACAAATTATTATACTTTCAAAGGGTATAACCTTTGAAAATCACGAAAATTCATAAAAATAAATTTTTTGTTATTTCATTGATTAAATAAAACCTATAAACACATAAATGTGCAAACATATAAATAATTAAACTCCTTAACCGCAAAACCACAAAAAACATAAACCATTAAATTGGTATACCCTAAATAATAAATCATAAATCTTTTTTTATTAGTATTCATTATAATTTTAAATATTCATTTTAATTATTTATCAATTTATTTTTATAGAAATATTAATTACAAAATAAATTATTAGCGAGACAGATATAATTTAAATAATTTATTTTTCATCAAAAAAAATATATGCTTATAAAATGAGGCAAAATTTTTGAAATAAAAAATTAATATTTAGTAATATATCTTATTTTGATTTTGAATCATTTTAGATTCTACAATTATATTTTAATTTATATCATTCTTATTAATACTAGTTTATTAATTTATTTATTGATCATTATTATAATATCTATTAATAAAATTATTTATATTTAGTTTACATTAATATAATTATTAAGATTATTATAACTAAATATCATATTCACATTTAAAAAAATTAAAATTATTATATTTTCAAAGGTTACAACCTTCAAAAATTAAAAAAATTCAAAAAATTAAATTTTTGTTTTTTAATTCTTTAGATAATAACTATAAATCACTAAAGGTCTAAACACATAAATCACTAAACTCCTAAACCAAAAACACCTAAATACTTAAACCATTAAACTGGTATATCCTGAATATAAATAATAAATCTCAATTTTATTTGTATTCATTATAATTTTTAATAATTATTTTAATTATTTATTAGTTTATTATTATAGAATTACAACTTACAAATAAATTACTAGTAAGACAATTAATTTAAATAATTTATTTATAATAACAAAAATATAAAGTTATAAAAAAAGCAAAACATTAAAAAAATTATTATTATGTAATATATTTTACTTTGGTTTTGAATAAATTTAGATTTTGCATATATATTTTAAATAATATCTATCTTATTAATAATAGTTTATTAAATTTTTTGTATCATTATTATAATATCTAGCAATGTAATTATTTATATTGAATTTAAATGCCTTATAATTATTAAGATTATTATAACTAAATATTATATTTACATTTGAAAAAAATTTAAAAATTAATATTTTTTCAAAGGTTATAACCTTCAAAAATAAAAAAAATAATAAAATAAATTTTTGTTATATCATTGTTTAAATAAAACTTATAAACCACTAAATGCCTAAACACTTAAACCTCAAAACTCCTAAACACAAAAGCCCCTAAATACTTAAACCTTTTAACTCATAAACCTTAAATATAATTTAAATAATTTATTAAAATATTAATTACAAAATAAATTATGAGTGATATAAATATAATTTAAATAATTTATTTTTCATCAAAAAAAATATAAGCTTATAAAAAGAAGCAAAAATTAAAAAAAAATTATTATTTAGTAATAAATTTTACTTGGATTTTGAATATTTTTAGGTTTTGCAATTATATTTTAATTTATATCTATCATATTAATAATAGTATATTAATTTATTTTTTGATAATTGATATCATATCCATCAATAAAATTGTTTATATTTAGTTTATATTATATATAATTATAATGATTATTATTACTAAATATTGTATTCACATTTTTAAAAAATATTTAAATAATTATATTTTCCAAGGTTATAAACTTTGAAAATGTGAAAAAATATCAAAAATAATTTATTTGTTATTTCATTATTTAAATAAAATCCCAAAGCCACTAAATGCCTAAAAACATAAATCGCTAAAGTCATAAATGAAAAAACCTTTAATACTTAAAATATTAAACTGGTATACATTAATAATAATTCATAAATCTCATTTTTATTTTATTCATTATAATTTTAAATTTTTATTTTAATTTTTTATCAGTTTATTTTTATAGAAATATTAATTATAAAATAAATTATTAGCGAGCCAGATCTAATTTAAATTAGACTGGTATCACCAAAATAATAAAGAAGAAATCGCAATATTATTTTTTTCATTATAATTTTAAATATTCATTTTAATTATTTATTTGTTTATTTTTATATAAATATTAATTAAAAAATAAATTATGAGTTAGACAAATATAATTTATATAAATTAATTTTCATCAAAAAAATATGGATAAACTTTTTAAAAGAAAAAAAATTTCAAATTAATAAATTATTATATAGTAATATATTTTTATTTCTTCTGAATCATTTTAGGTTTTTTATTATTTTTTAATTGATAGCTATCATTTTAATAATAGATTATTAATTTATTTTTTGATCATTTTTAGAATATTTATTATTAATAATGTTTATATTGAATATATATGATATATAAATATAATGATTATTATAACTAAATATTGAATTCACAATTGAAAAAAATTTAAAAATTACTATATTTTCAATGGTTATAACCTTTGAAATTATCAAAAAATAATAAAAATAAATATTTTGTTATTTTAATTTTTAAATAAAATCTATAAACCACTAAATGCATACACAGTAAAATAGTAAACTCCTAAGGCCTGTAATGCCTAAATACATAAACCATTAAGCTGTTATATACAACTTAATAATTAAGAAATCTAATTTTTATTTTAATTTATTATTATTTTAAATATTCATTTTAATTATTTATAGTTTTATTTTATATAAATATTTATTACAAAATAAATTATGTATGCGACAAGTATAATTTAAATAATTTATTTTTAATCAAAAAAAATATACGCTTATAAAAGAAGTAAAATTTTAAAAATTAAAAATTATTATCCAGTAATATTTTTTACTTCAATTTTGAATCAATTTGGGTTTTGTAAATATTTTTTATTTAATATCTATCTTATTATTAATAGTTTATTAATTTAATTTTTGATCATTATAATAATATCTATCAATAAAATTGTTTATATTGAATTTATATGATATATAATGATTAAAATTATTATAACTAAATATTGTATTCATATTTCAAAAAAGTTTAAATATTATTATATTTTCAAAGGTTATAACCTATGAAAATGACAAAAAATTACAAAATTTTTTTTATTTTATTGTTTAAATAAAACCTATAAACCACTAAAAGCCTAAAAACATAAATCGCTAAACTGCTAAATGAGCAAAACTTCTAAATACATAAACTATTAAATTGGTATACATTAATAATAAATCATTAATCTCATTTTTATTTTTATTAAGTGTAATTTTAAATTATTATTTTAATTATTTATCAGTTTATTTTGATAGAAATATTAATTGCAAAATAAATTATTAGTGAGACAGATCTATTTTAAATAATTTATTTTTTATCAAAAAAAATATATGCTTATAAAAAGAGGCAAAATTTTAAAAACAAAAATTTATTAAAATGAAATTTATGATTTATTATTAATGTATACCAGTTTAATTGTTTAAGTATTTAAAGGTTTTTTATTTAAGAGTTTAGCGATTTATGTTTTTAGGTATTTAGTGGTTTATAGGTTTTATTTAAACAATAAAATAAGAAAAAAAAATTTGTAATTTTTTCTCATTTTCATAGGTCATAACCATTGAAAATATAATAATATTTAATATTTTTGAAATGTGAATATAATATTTTGTTATAATAATATGAATAATTATATATCATATAAATTCAATATAAATAATTTTATTGATAGATATTATAATAATGATCAAAAATTATATTAATAAAGTATTATTAATAAGATAAATATTAATTAAACAATATTTACAAAACCCAAATTGATTCAGAATTAAAGAAAAATATATTACTTAATAATAATTTTTAATTTTTAAATTTTTACTTATTTTATAAGCGTAAATACTTTTATTGATTAAAAATAAATTATTTAGATTATATTTCTCGCACTCATACTTTATTTTGTAATAAATATTTCGATAAAAATAAAATAATAAATAATTAAAATGAATATTTAAAATTATAATAAATAGAAATAATAATTAGATTTATTAATTATTAAGTAGTGTATAGCGGTTTAATGGTTTATGTATTTAGGCATTACGAGGTTTAGGAGTTTACTGATTTAACTCTGTATGCATTTAGTGGTTATAGGTTTTATTTAAAAATTAAATAAACAAAAAATTTCTTTTTATTATTTTTTGATATTTTCAAATGTTATAACCTTTGAAAATATAATAATTTTTAAATTTTTTTCAAAAGTGAATTCAATATTTAGTTATAATAATCATTATATTAATATTATATATAAATTCAATATAAATAATTTTATTAATAAATATTCTAATAATGATAAAAAAAATTAATAATCTATTATTAATAAGATAGATATAAATTAAAATTTAATTGCAAAACCTAAAATTATTCAAAATCAAAGTAAAATTTATTACAAAATAATAATTTTTGTTTTTTAGTATTTGCTTCTTTTTATAAGCTTATTTTTTTTGATGAAAATTAATTATTTAAATTATATTTAAGGTTACGAGTTTAAACTTTTAAGTATTTAGGGGCTTTTGTGTTTAGGAGTTTATAGATTTAAGTGTTTTGGCATTTAGTGGTCTATAAGTTTTATTTAAACAATGATAAAACAAAAAATTTATTTTTATTTTTTTTTCTAATTTTTGAAGGTTATAACATTTGAAGATATAAAAATTTCTAAATTTTTTTCAAATGTAAATATAATATTTTGTTATAATAATCTTAATAAATATAAGTCATTTAAATTAAATATAAATAATCACATTGCTAGATATTATAATAATGATCAATAAATAAATTAATAAACTATTATTAATAAGATAGATATTATTTAAAATATATTTGCTAAATCTAAATTTATTCAAAATCAAAGTATATATTACTAAATAATACTTTTTTTAATATTTAGCTTTTTTTATAAGTTTATATTTTAGTTATTTAAAAAAAATATTTAAATTATATTTGTATTCCTCATAATTTATTTTGTAATTTATAATTCTATAAAAATAAACTAATAAATAATTAAAATAAATATTTAAAATTATAATGAATACAAATAAAATTGAGATTTATTATTTATTATTCAGGATATATAGTTTTAATGGTTTAAGTATTTAGGTGTTTTGGGGATAGTCATTTAAGTGTTTATGCCTTTGGTGATTTTATCTAATTTTTGAAGGTTATAACCTTTGAAATATAATAATTTTTAATTTTTTTTTAAAATGTGAATATAATATTTAGTTATAATAATCTTGATAATTATATATAATGTAAAATCAATATAAATAATTATATTAATAATATTATAATAATGATCAATAAATAAATTAATAAACTATTATTAATTAGAATGATATAAATTAAAATATAATTGCAAAATCTAAAATTATTCAAAATTAAATTAAAATAAATTACTAAATAATAATATTATGTTTTTAAAATTTTGCCTCTTTTTATAATCTTATATGTTTTTTGATGAAAAATAAATTATATAAATTATATCCGTCTCACTAATAATTTATTTTGTAATTAATATTTCAATAAAAATAAACTGATAAATAATTAAAATGAATATTTAAAATTATAATGAAAACTAATAAAAATGAGATTTATTATTTATTATTTAGAGTATACTAATTTAAAGGCTTATGTATTTATGGGCTTCGGAGTTTAGGAGTTTAGTAATTAAGAATTTAGGTATTTTGTGGTTTATATATTTTATTTAAAAAATCTAATAACAAAAATTTATTTTTTTATTTTTTCTTATTTTCAAATGTTATAACCTTTGAAAACTTAATAATTTTTAAATTTTTTTAAAATATGATAATTTTATTTTGTTATAATAATCTAAATAATTATATATTATGTAAATTCAATAGAAATAATTTTTTTATAGATATTATGATGACGATAATAAAATAAATTAATAAACTATTATTAATAAGATAGATAAAAATTAAAATTTATTTGCAAAACCTAAAATGATTCAAAATCAAACTAAAATATATTAATAAGATAAATATTAAATAAAACTATTATTAATAAGATAAAATATACAGGTTTAAAATATTTAATATTTAGGAGTTTTTGGATTTAAGAATTTAGTGATTTCAGAGTTTAGGCATTTAGTAATTTATAGGTTTTATTTAAAAAATATAATAACAAAAAATTTTTTTTGTTATTTATTCTCATTTTTGAAGGATATAACCTTTGAAACTATAACAATTTTTAAATTTTTTTTAAATGTGAATACTATATTTAGTTATGATAATCTTGATAATTATATATCATGTAAATTCAATATATACAATTATATTGATTTATATTATAATAAAGATCATTCAAAAGATTGATAAACAATTATTAATAATTAAATATTGTTTAAAATATATTTACAAAACCTAAAATGATTCAAAATCAAAGTGAAATATTTTACTAAATACTAATTTTAAATTTTTAGATTTTTGTATCCTATTTATAAGCTTATATATTTTTTGATGAAAAATAAATTATTTAAATTATATTTGTCTAACTATTAATTTATTTTTTAATTTATATTTGTATAAAAATAAACTAATAAATAATAAAAATGTATATATAAAATTATAATGAATACTAATAAAAATGAGATTTATGATTTATTATTTAGGGTATACCTATTTAATGGTTTAAGTTTATTGTGGTTTTGGGGTTAATGAGTTTATTGATTTATATGTTTACACATTTAGGTTTTATTTATTGATTTATAGGTTTTATTTAATCAATGAAATAACAAAAAATTTATTTATATGAATTTTCGTGATTTTCAAAGGTTATAACCGTTTGAAAATATAATAATTTTTTATAGTTTTAAAATATGAATACATTACTTAGTTATAATAATCTTAATAATTATATTTGATGTAAATTCAATATAAAAAATTTTATTAATATATATTATTTTGATGATCAAAGAATAAATTAATAAACTATTATTAATAAGATAGATATTTATTAAAATATATTTGCAAACCCTAAAATAATTCAAAATCAAAGTAAATTATATTACTAAATAAAATTTTAAATTTTTGAAATTTTGGTTCTTTTTATAAGCTTATATTTTTTTTCATAAAAAATAATTTATTTAAATTATATATGTCTCACTCATTATTTATTTTGTAATTAATATTTCTATAAAAATAAACTAAAAAATAATTAAAATGAATATTTAAAATTATAATGAATACAAATAAAAATGAGATTTATTATTTATTATTTAGGTTATATAGGTTTAATGGTTTAAGTATTTAGGGGGTTTTGGAGTTTAGGAGTCTAGAGATTTAAATGTTTAGGCATTTAGTTGTTTATAAGTTTTATTTAAATAATAAAATAATAAAAAAATTATTTTTGTGATTTTTTATCATTTTTGAAGGTTATAACCTTTGAAAATATAATAATTTTTAAATCTTTTTTCAAATGTAAATATAATATTTAGTTATAATACCTTAATAATTATAAGACATTTTAATTGAATATATTGTAATTTTATTATTTCGATATTATAAAATTGATCAAATAATAAATTATATAATTATTCTTAATAAGATTGATATCAATTAAAATATAATTGCAAAACCTATATATAATGATTCAAAATCAAAGTAATATATATTACTAAATAATAATTTTTTGTTTTTAAATTTTTACTTCTTTTTATAAGCTTATATATTTTTTTGATTAAAAATAAATTATTAAATTTATAGTTGTCTCGCTCATTATTTATTTTGTCATTAATAGTTCTATAAAAAATAAACTAATAAATAATTAAAATGAATATTTAAAATTATAATGAATACAAATTAAAAAAAGATTAATTATTTTTATTATATGTGGTATACTGGTTTAATGGTTTAATTATATATGAGTTTGTCGTTTAGAAGTTAATCAATTTATATTTTTATGTATTAAGTGGTTTATAGGTTTTATTTATATAATAAAAATAAAAAAAAATTTATATATTTTTTCTGATTTTCAAAGATTATAACCTTTAAAAATAAAATAATTTTTATAATTTTTTGAAATGTGAATACTATGTATAATTATATTAATATTACTAATTATATATCATATAAATTCAATATAAACAATTTTAATGATAGATATTATAATAATTATCAACAATTAAATTAATAAATCTTATTAATAATATAAATATTAATTAAAATATAGTATGCATAACACAAAACGATTCAAAATCAAATCAGAATATATAACTAAATAATAATTTTTAATTTTTAAATTTCTACTTCTTTATTTTATAAGCTTATATTTATTATTGAATAAGAATAAATTATTTAAATAATATTTGTCTCACTCGAAATTTATTTTGTAATTAATTTTTCTAAAAAATTAAACTATAAATAATTAAAATAAATATTTAAAATTATAATAAATAGAAATAAAAATGAGATTTATTATTTATTAAATAGTATATAGATGTTAAAATGTATATGTATTTAGGGGTTTTGGGGTTTATGAGATTACTAATTTAAGTAAGCATTTAATGGTCTATAGGTTTTATTTAAAAAATTAAATAACTAAAAAATTATTTAAATAATTTTTTCTCATTTTTTAAAATTATAACCTTTCAAAATATAATAATTTTTAAAAATTTTTCAAAAGTGAATACAATATTTATTTATAATAATCATAATAATTATATATCATATAAATTCAATATAAACAATTTTAATGATTGATATTCTAATAATTATCAAAAAAAAAATTAAAAATCCATTATGAATAACATTGATATTACTTAAAATATAATATCAAAACCTAAAATGATTCAAAGGCAAAGAAAAATTTTATTACTTAATAATAATTATTTGTTTTTAAATTTTTATTCTTTTTATAAGCTTATCTATTTTTTGATGAAAAATAATTTTTATAAATTATATTTTTAACTCATAATTTATTTTATAATTAATATATATAAAAACAAAAAACTAAAGAATCAAAATAAATTTTTTAAATTATAATGAAAACAAATAAAAATGAGATTTATTAATTATTATTTAGGGTATACTGGTTTAAAGGATTATCTATATATGGGTATCAGGATTTTGTAGTTTAGTGATTTAAGTGTTTAAGTATTTAGGGGTTTATAGGTTTTATTTAAACAATAAAATAAAAAAAAATATTTTTTTTTATTTTTTCACATGTTAAAAGGTTATAATGTTTGAAAATATAATAATTTTGAAATTTTTTTCAAAAGTGATTATAATATTTAGTAATAATAATTATTAAATATATATATCATATAAATTCAATATAAATATTTTTATTCATAAATATTATAATAATGATAAAAAAATATTTTAATAATCTATTACTATATAATTACAAAACCTAAAATATAATTACAAAACCTAACATTATTCAGAAACAAAGCAAAATATATTACTATATAATAATTTTTTGTTTTAATTTTTTTTCTTCATTTAATTAGTTTATCTATATTTTATTGTTAACAAATAATTTATATAAATTATATTTGTATAACTTATACTTTATTTTGTAATTAATATTTATATAAAAATAAACAAATAAATAATTAAAATGAATATTTAAAATTATAATGAAAAAAATGGGATTTATTATTTATTATTATTATTTATTATTTAGAGTATATCAGTTTAATTTAAATTATATCTGTGTCACTAATAATTTAAATTATGAAAAATAATTTACATAAATTATATTTGTGTGACACAAAAATTATTTTGTAATTAATATTTATATAAAAATAAACAAATAAATAATTAAAATGAATATTAAAAATTATAATAAAAAATAATGAGATTTATTATTTATTATTTAGGGTATAGCAGTCTAATTTAAATTAGATCTGTCTAACTAATAATTTATTTTGTAATTAATATTTATATAAAAATAAACTGAAAATTAATTAAAATAAAAATTTAAAATTATACTGAATAAAAATTAAAATGATATTTCTGATTTATTATTAATATATACTAGTTTAATGGTTTAAGTATTTAGAGGTTTTGTCTTTTAGGAGTTTAGCAATTTATGTTTTTCGGCATTTAGAGGTTTATTGGTTTTATTTAATCAATAAAATAACAAAAAAAAATTTGTACTTTTTTCTCATTTTAATAGGTTATAACCTTTGAAAATATAATAATATTCAAAATTTTTTGAAATGTGAATATAATATTTAGTTATAATAATATTAATAATTATATATGATATAAATTGAATATAAATAATTTTTTTGATAGATATTATAATAATGATCAAAAATTAAATTAATAAACTATTAATAATAAGATAGATATTAATTAAAAAATATTTACAAAACCCAAATTGATTCAAAATTAAAGTAAAATATATTACTGGATAATAATTTTTAATTTTTAGATTTTTACTTCTTTTATAAGCATATATATATTTTTAAATTAAAAATAAATTATTTAAATTATATTTGTTGCACTCATAATTTATTTTGTAATAAATATTTCTATAAAAATAAACTAATAAATAATTAAAATGAATATATAAACTATAATAAATAGAAATTAAAATCAGATTTATTAATTTTTATGTATTATATAGCAGTTTAATGGTTTATGTATTTAGGTATTACGGGGTCTAGGTGTTTACTAATTTAATTGTGTATGCATTTATTGGTATATTATTTATGGTATACCGATTTAAAGGATTATCTATATAGAGGTATTGAAATTTTGTAGTTTAGTGATTTAAATGCTTACGCATTTCGTGGTGTATATGTTTTATTTAAACAATAGAATAACAAAGAAAAAAATATTTTTTTTTATTTTTTCACATTTTCAAAGGTTAAAACCTTTGAAAATATAATAATTTTAAAATTTTTTTAAAAAGTGAATACAATATTTAGTTATAATAATCATTATATTTATATATCATATAAATTCTATATAAACATTTTTATTGATAAATATTCAAATAATGATGAAAAAATAAATTAATAATCTATTATTAATAAGATAGATATCAATTAAAACATAATTACAAAACCTAAAATGATTCAGAAGAAAAGCAAAATATATTACAATATAATAATTTTTTATTTTGAAATTTTTTTTATTTTAAAAAGTTTATCTATAATTTTTTGATTAAAATTAATTTACATAAATTATATTTGTCTAACTCATAATTTATTTTTTAATTAATATTTATATAAAAATAAAAAATTAATAATTAAAATGAATATTTAAAATTATAATGAAAAAAATGAGATTTATTATTTATTATTTTGGGTATACCGGTTCAATTTAAGCTATATCTGTCTCACTAATAATTTATTTTTAATTAATATTTATATAAAAATAAATTGATAAATAATTAAAATAAAAATTTAAAATTATACTGAATAAAAATTAAAATGAGATTTATGATTTATTATTAATGTATACCAGTTTAATGTTTTAAGTATTTTAATGTTTTGTCATTTAGGAGTTTATCGATTCATGTTTTTAGGCATTTAGTAATTTATAGGTTTTAATAAAACAATAAAATAATAAAAAAAATTGTAATTTTTTGTCATTTTCAAATGTTATAACCTTTAAAAATTTAATAATATTTAAAATTGTTTGAAATTTGAATACAATATTTAGTTATAATAATTTTAATAATTCTATATCACATAAAATAAATATCAACAATTTTATTGATAGATATTATAATAATGATAAAAAATTAAATTAATAAACTATTTATAATAAGATAGATATTAATTAAAAAATATTTACAAAACCCAAATTGATTCAAAAATTAAAGTAAAATATATTAGTTGACAATAATTTTTAATTTTTAATAATACTTCTTTTATACTTCTTTTTAAAGCGTATATATATTTTTTGATTAAAAATAAATTTTTTAAATTATATGTGTCGCACTCATTATTTATTTTGTTATAAAAATTTCTAAAAAAATAAACTAATAAATAATTAAAATAAAGATTTAAAATAATAATAAATTGAAATAAATATTCAATTTATTAATTATTAAGTAGTATATAGAGGTTTAATGGTTTATGTTTTTAGGCATTACGGGGTTTAGGAGTTTACTGATATAACTATGTATGCATTTAGTGGTTTATAGTTTTTATTTAAAAAATAAAATAACATAAAATTTATTTTTATTATTTTTTAATATTTCTAAAAGTTATAACCATTGAAAATATAATAATTTTTAAATTTTTTCAAAAGTGAATTCAATATTTAATTATAATAATCATTATATTTATAAATCATATAAATTCAATATAAACAATTTTATTGAGAAATATTCTAATAATGATCAAAAAATAAATTAATAAATAATATTAATAAGATAGATATCAATTAAAATATAATTACAAAATCTAAAATGATTCAGAAGGACAGCAAAATATATTACTATATAATAAATTTTAGTTTTTAAATTTTTTATTCTTTTTATAAGTTTATCTATAATTTTTTGATGAAAAATAATTTATATAAATTTTTTTTGTCTATCTCAATTTATTTTGTAATTAATAATAATATATAAATAAACAAATAAATAATTAAAATGAATATTTAAAATTATAATGAAAAAAAATGAGATTTATTATTTTTTATTTATAGATACTGGTTTAATTTAAATTAGATATGTCTCACTAATAATTTATTTTGTAATTAATATTTTTATAAAATAAATTAATAATTAATTAAAATAACAAATTAAAATAATACTGAATAAAAATTAAAATGAGATTTATGATTTATTATTAATGTATACTAGTTTAATGATTTATGTATTTAGAGGTTTTGTCGTTAGGAGTGTAGCGATTTATGTTTTTAGGCTTTTAATGGTTTATAGGTTTTATTTAAAAAAATAAAATAACAATAAAAAATTCAAAAAATTTTTATCATTTTCTTAGGTTATAACATTTGAAAATATAATAATATTTAAAATTTTTTGAAATTTTTATACAATATTTTGTTAAAATAATATTAATAATTATATATCATATAAAATTAATTTAAATAATTTTATTGATAGATATTATAATAATGATCAAAAATTAAATTTATAAACTATTAATATTTAGATAGATATTAATTAAAAAATATTTACAAAACTGAAATTCATTCAAAATTAAAGTAATTTATATTACTTGATAATAATTATTAATTTTTAAATTTATACTTCTTTTATAAGCGTATATTTTTATTAGATAAATAATATATTATTTAAATTATATTTGTCCCACTCATAATTTATTTTGTAATAAATATTTCTAAATAAATACACTAATAAATAATTAAAATGAATATTTAAAAATATAATAAATAGCAATAAAAAATAGATTTATTAATTTTTAAGTAGTATTTAGCGGTTTAATGGTTTATGTATTTAGGCATTGTGAGATTTAGGAGTATACTGATTTGACTTTATATGCATTTAGTAGGGGTGCTCATGGGACTCGGAGATTCGTGACCCTACCCGAAGTCTTGTCCCAAAAGAATCGGGACTGAGAAAAATCCATTGACTTAGACTTTTCCCGTCCCGTTCTGTCACGTATTTTTTCTTTTGGGACGGTTCCATATCTTAAGCAATATCCATCTCGAGAACCGTACCTTTCTAAAAATCTGATACTAGAACCTGGAATATATTTATATATATATATAACATGAAGATGCCACCAATTCTGCTACTGCCCATCTAATTCCGACGCACCTATTGCTATTCCGACGAGTTCCAGGACACCTCACGCCTTTCTAGCCGTGTTCAGTTAGGTACAGCCCTTGTCCATCACACTTCTGGTTGGTTCCACCGTGTGTCAGATGCCACTAGCCTTTGGTTTGTTTTTCTGATGAGAATTGAGTGATTAATTATTATTATTATTTGTCTCAGTCAGTTTTGTTGAGTATTGGTTGTGGTGTTGTGGTTGGGCCGAATGAGTGGGCTGAATGTGTTAAAATCAGTTTTGTAGAGCGTGCTTGTTTGAAATATGTATATGTATTTATGCTTAACATATCGTATTAATTAATGGCAATGCAGATGGCACAATCCAGCGGTAAACGAAAAATACAATAAATTGAAAAAAATCACAATTCAAATCTTCAAAGTACTGGTGAATCCAATCATCATCCTTTCATGAACCCTCCTATTGTTACGGTAGGTTCTTCAATTCCAATTGTAAAAGAAAGTCAAGGTACATCAGAACCTCAAGCTCATAAAAAGTATAAGTCTGATGTTTGGGAAACTTATGAGATATTAGTTGATTCAGAGGGAAATAAAACTGCTAGGGTAGCTTGTATATGGTGTAGGAAAGAATACTTGGCAAAAAGTGATCAAGGTACTTCGGGTTTATCGAAATACTTGAGAGAGACTTGTAAGAAATTTCCACCCAAAAAAGAATTAATAGAAGCTCACAAAGGTAAAGACAAGTCACAATCTTTGTTGAGTTTCACTAAAGGTAGTAGTTCAGAGGATAACAAATTAACTTGTTGGCAATTTGATCAACAACTTTTAGGGAGGCTTTGGTGAAAATGATCATAAAAGATGAATTGCCTTTTTATTTTGTTGAGTGGGATGAGTTTAAGGAGTTTTGTGAAGTTAGTGTGGCTCAATCTAAAATTCCTATCTATGCACTCTATATTGATGGATTCTTTTTCATTGTTTGTGAAGGAAAAGAAGAAATTATTTGATAGCATATCATCTCATTGTTGTAGAGTTTCATTGACTACCGACACTTGGACTAGCATTCAATATTTGTCTTATATATGTTTGACAGTTCATTCCATTGATTCTCAATGGAATATGCATAAAAGGCTTTTGAACTTTTGTGTATATAAAAGTCATTCTGTAGTTAATATTAGAAATACTATTGAGTTTCACATGAATGAATGGGGTTTGAGAAAGTTGATGTGCATTACTCTTGACAATGCATCAAATAATGATGTTGCGTTGAACAATTTAAAAAAAGGCTTGTGAATAAAAGTGTTGTACCTTTGAGAGGCGAGCATTTTCTTATGAGATGTTGTGCTCATATCCTAAACTTAATTGTCAGAGATGGCATTGCAGTAGTTGAGGGTGCTATTCAAAAAATTAGATGTGTAGTGAAATATGTGAGGAGTAGTCCTAAAAGATTAGATATGTTTAAGTTATTTGTTGAAGAAGAAAACTTTACATATGGATCTTCATTGCAATTAGATTGTCCTCAAGATGGAATTCAACTTATTTGATGCTACAAACTAATATAAAATATCAAAAAGAATTTGATAAGTTGGAGGACAAAGACAAAAGGTCTTTGAAGGAGTTTGGTTCAAACGTTCCAACTGAGAGAGACTAAACAAATGCCAAAATTTTGGCTTGTTTCTTGAAAACTTTTTATGAGGTAACTTGTAAATTTTCTGGTTCATAATATTCTACCTCTAGTCCTAGTGTTTATTTTCCGGAGATTATTCGAATTTTGAAAAAAATTGAGCTTTGTGAAAATAGTAGAGATACAATGGTGTCTGAAATGGGTATGAAAATGATGCATAAATTCAACAAATGTTGGGGTTCTCTTCAGTCAACAAATATTATGCTTTTTGTAGCAGTAGTGTTGGATCCTAGATATAAGCTCAAATATCTCAAGGTTAAGTCCACTTAGCATTATAGAGAGGAATTGGCTAAAAATTTGGTGAAAAAGGTTATAAATGCTTTAAATAAGATGATGGATGATTATAAAGATTTAAATGAAGATGAATCAAAAGAAGATGATTATTCTTCTACTGTGTTGAAGAAAAATGATGATTTATTTGATGGTAGTGATACTTATGTTGATTATTTTTTTTGTTGAATTGGACAAAGAACAAGAAGATGCAGCTTTGGAAGAATTGGATAGGTACTTGGAGGACAAACTTGAAAAATTAAAATTGATTTTGATCTTCTAAACTGGTGGAAGGTAAATGTGGTTAGGTATCCTTCTTCGGAAAATGTAGCAAGGGATGTATTCAGCCTATTTGACAAAACAAAATTGGCCCAATTTGAGTTTGAAAGATACATAACTAAGGAATGATAAATGGTACAACAAAAGGTTTCGACATGAACTAACTTGGCCGGTTTGAAGAAAATAAATTGAAAAAAATGTCCGAACTCCGTTCCGTCCCAGAACTATTTTCTCCTACCCAAAATCCCCGATCTCCGTCCCTTTTCATCCCTGTATTTTCAACCTATGGGATGGGTCTGGATCTTCAAAAAAAATCTCCGAACTGTGGGAAGGGACTGGAGATATGTAATCCCCATCCCGTTCCATCCCATGAGCACCCCTAGCATTTAGTGGTTTATAGGTTTTATTGAAAAAATAATATAACAAAAAATTTAATAGAATCTTTGAAACTATAACAATTTTTAAATTTTTTTTAAATGTGAATACTATATTTAGTTATGATAATCTTGATAATTATATATCATGTAAATTCAATATCATACAAAAGATTAATAAACAATTATTAAGAAGATAAATATTGTTTAAAATATATTTACAAAACCTAAAATGATTCAAAATCAAAGTAAAATATTTTACTAAATATTAATTTTAAATTTTTAAATTTTTGTATCCATTTATAAGCTTATATATTTTTTGATGAAAAATAAATTATTTAAATTATATTTATCTAACTATTAATTTATTTTTTAATTTATATTTCTATAAAAATAAACTAATAAATAATTAAAATGTATATATAAAATTATAATGAATACTAATAAAAATAAGATTTATTATTTATTATTTAGGGTATACCTATTTAACAGTTTATCTTTATTTTAGTGTTAATGAGTTTATTGATTTATATGTTTACACATTTAGGTTTTATTTATTGATTTATAGGTTTAATTTAATCAATGAAATAACAAAAAATATATTTTTATGAATTTTCGTGATTTTCAAAGGTTATAACCTTTGAAAATATAATAATTTTTTAATAGTTCGAAAATATGAATACAATACTTAGTTATAATAATCTTAATAATTATATTTGATGTAAATTCAATATAAAAATTTTTTTATATATATTATTTTGATGATAAACAAATAATTTAATAAACTATTATTAATAAGACAGATATTAATAAAATATATTTGCATAACCCAAAAATATTCAAAATCAAAGTAAATTATATTACTAAATAAAATTTTAATTTTTGAAATTTTGTTTATTTTTATAAGCTTATATTTTTTTTCATAAAAAATAATTTATTTAAATTATATATGTCTCACTCATTATTTATTTTGTAATTAATATTTCTATAAAAATAAACTAAAAAATAATAAAATGAATATTTAAAATTATAATGAATACAAATAAAAATGAGATTTATTATTTATTATTTAGGTTATATAGGTTTAATGGTTTAAGTATTTAGGGGGTTTTGGTGTTTAGGAGTCTAGAGATTTAAATGTTTAGGCATTTAGTGGTTTATAAGTTTTATTTAAATAATAAAATGATAAAAAAATTATTTTTGTTATTTTTTATCATTTTTAAAGGTTATAACCTTTAAAAATATAATAATTTTTAATTTTTTTTCAAATGTAAATATATTATTTAGTTATAATAATCTTAATAATTATAAGACATTTAAATTCAATATAAGAAATTTTATTGTTAGATATTATAAAATTGATCAAATAATAAATTAATAAACTATTCTTATTAAGATTGATAACAATTAAAATATAATTGAAAAACCAATATATAATGATTCAAAATCAAAGTAAAATATATTACTAAATAATAATTTTTTGTTTTTAAATTTTTACTTCTTTTTATAAGCTTATATTTTTTTTTGATTATAAATAAATTATTAAAATTATAGTTGTCTCTCTCATTATTTATTTTGTGATTAATATTTCTATAAAAAATTAACTAATAAATAATTAAAATTAATATTTAGAATTATAATGAATACAAATTAAAATAAGATTTATGATTTATTTTATGTGGTATCCTAGTTTAATGGTTTGATTATCTAGGAGTTTTGTCGTTTAAGAGTTTATCAATTTATATTTTTAGGTATTTAGTGGTTTATAGGTTTTATTTATATAATAAAAATAAAAAATTTTTTTTTAGATTATTTCTGATTTTCAAATGTTATAACCTTTAAAAATAAAATAATTTATAAAATTTTTTGAAATGTGAATACTATGTATAATTATATTAATCTTACTAATTATATATCATAAAAATTCAATATAAACAATTTTAATGATAGATATTATAATAATGATCAAAAATTAAATTAATAAACTATTATTAATAATATAAATATTAATTAAAATATATTTACATAACACAAAATGATTCAAAATCAAATCAAAATATATTACTAATTAATAATATTTAATTTTTAAATTTCTTCTTCTTTTTATAAGCTTATATTTTTTTTGATTAAAAAAAATTATTTAAATAATATTTGTCTTACTCAAAATTAATTTTTAATTAATTTTTCTAAAAAATTAAACTATAAATAATTAAAATGAATATTTAAAATTATAATAAATAAAAATAAAAATGAGATTTATTATTTATTAAGTAGTATATAGATGTTAAAATCTTTTTGTATTTAGGGGTTTTGTTGTTTATGAGCTTACTAATTTAAGTAAGTAAGCATTTAATGGTCTATAGGTTTTATTTAAAAAATAAAATAACTAAAAATTTATTTTTATTATTTTTTCTGATTTTTTAAGATTATAACCTTTGAAAATATAATAATTTTTAAATTTTTTTCAAAAGCAAATACAATATTTAGTTATAATAATCTTTATATTTATATATCATATAAATTCAATAAAACCAATTTTATTGATTAATATTCTAATAATGATCAAAAAATATATAAATAATCTATTAATAATAAGATAGATATCAATTAAAATATAATTATACAACCTAAAATAATTCTAAAGCAAAGCAAAATATATTACAATATAATAATTCTTTGTTTAGAATTTTTTTTTATATTAAAAAGTTTATCTATATTTTTTGATTAAAAATAATTTATATAAATTATATTTGTCTAACTTATAATTTATTTTGTATAAATATTTATATAAAAATAAAGAAATAAATAATTAAAATGAATATTTAAAAATATAAAGAAAAATAATGAGATTTATTAATTATTATTTTGGATATACCGTTTAATTGAAATTAGATATGTCTCACTAATAATTTATTTTGTAATTAATATTTCAATAAAAATAAACTGATAAATAATTAAAATAAAAATTTTAAAATATATTGAATAAAAATTAAAATGAGATTTATGATTTATTATTAATGTATATAGAGGTGTCAAACGGGCCGGCCCAGCACGGCACGGCCCGTTTTTCACGTGCCCAGCCGTGCTGCCGTGCCGTGCCGGGCACGGCACGGTTTTTAAAATTCGGGCACGGCACGGCCCGTGGGCACGGCAAGGCCGTGCCGTGCCGTGCCGGCCCGCTCGGGCACGGGCGCACGGCAAGGCAGGGCAGGCGGGGCGGGGCGGGTCGGGTCTGTTTGGACCCGACCCGCGGTCTTTTTACCGGGGGCGGGGCCCGGTTGGGTCACGAGTCACGACTCAGTGAGTCGTGACCGTGAGTCGTGACTCGTGACTCGTGACTTGTGAGTCGCGACTCACGAGTCACGACTCAGGCACGCGGGCCGACGTGCCGTGCCAAGGCACGAGTCGTGCCGGGCCAGGCACGGCACGGCTCGTGCCGGGCCAGGCTATACTAGTTTAATGGTAAGTATTTAGATGTTTTGTCATTTTAAATTTTAGCAATTTATGTTTTTAGGCATTTAGTGGTTTATAGGTTATATTTAAATAATAAAATAATAACATAAATTTTATAATTTTTTCTCATTTTCATAGGTTATAACCTTTGAAAATATAATAATATTTAAAATTTTTTTAAATGTAAATAATTTTATTTTAGTTATAATAATATTAATAATTATATATCATATAAATTCAATATAAACAATTTTATTAATAGATATTATAATAATGATCAAAACATTAATTAATAAACTATTAATAAAAGATAGAAATTAATTAAAAAATATTTAGAAAACCCAAAATGATTCAAAATATAAGTATAATATATTACTGGATAATAATTTTTAATTTTTAAATTTTTACTTCTTTTATATGCATATATATATTATTTAATTAAAAATAATTTATTTAAATAATATTTGGCGCACTCATAATTTATTTTGTAATAAATATTCCTATACAAATAAACTAATAAATAATTAAAAAGAATATTTAAAATTATAATAAATAGAAAAAAAAATTAGATTTATTATTTATTATGTATTATATATCGGTTTAATGGTTACTGTATTTAGGCATTATGGGGTCTAGGAGTTTACTTATTTAACTGTGTATGCATTTAGTAGTTTATAGGTTTTATTTAAAAAATTAAAATCAAAAAATTTATTTTTATTATTTTTTTATATTTTCAAAGGTTATAACCTTAGAAAATATAATAATTTTTAATTTTTTTCAAAAGTGAATTCAATATTTAGTTATAATAATCATTATATTTATATATCATATAAATTCAATATAAACTATTTAATTGATAAATATTCTAAAAATGATCAAAAAATAAATTAAAAATCTATTATTAATAAGATAGATATCAATTATAATATAATTACAAAACCTAAAATGATTCAGAAGCAAAGCAAAATATATTACTATATTATAATTTTTTGCTTTGAAAATTTTTATTCTTTTAAAAAGTTTATCTATATTATTTTGATGAAAAATAATTTATATAAATTATATTTGTGTAACTCATAATTTATTTTGTAATTAATATTTATATAAAAATAAACAAATAAATAATTAAATTTGAATATTTAAAATTAAAATGAAAAAAAATGAGATTTATTCTTTATTATTTAGGATATACCGGTTTAATTTATTTTAGATATGTCTCACTAATAATTTATTTTGTAATTAATATTTCTATACAAATAAACTGATAAATAATTAAAATAAAATTTAAAATTATACTGAATATTTAAAATAATTTATTTTGTTTCTATTTCAACTCTAGAATGATTGCTAAAGCTCTAACCAAAATAATAAGAACATTACGTTATCTCTATTATGTCTCATCATATTTGATGTTGAATCAATCGGCTATCAAAGGCAATTTGACTCATGTACGCTAACAGACTAAACCAAAGTTGTACCCCTATGTGTTGAAATTGCTAGTTGTTGAGGATGCTATTTATATTGATTATTGTAATTTCTTCTAAAATATCTCTCATGCACACACTCAAAGAAATTTTTTTAAAGCATAGTTCACCTCTAAAAAAATAACCACCTTGTAGCCTATTAGAACAAACTAGCCCCATGGTGGTTTGAGCAAGGCAAAAAGTATGGGCTCTCTTTCAATCAATAATATTTATTTTATTGGCATGTCTAAGCCTTTTTTTATATCCTCATGGATATGAAAAGTATCTTTTCTTTCTTTTTATATTAAATGAGTTATGTATACAAGCTCACAATACCCAAAAAAGATGTAAATGAATCATATTCAAATGTATAAAAGATTTTAATCATTGCTCAAAAAATTAGTTTTGCATATTGACACTTGAGGTCACAAATCAAAGGAAAAAGCCATAGTGATATTTCCAATCCAAAGAATTTTAGCTATAGAAAGTTATAAAGAGTAGTACTCGAGCTTTAACTATTTCTAGGATCATGACTTTTGCTCTTGAGGAATGTCCAAAGTTACAATCATTCTTAGTGCAATGACTTTGCAATATAAAGATAAAATGCACAAGATATGGTCATATCCAATACTGTAACCCAGTATTATAGTGAATAAATATGTATTCATGATCTTTCTTAGTGCCATAACAATATGTTCAACAGAGAGACACAAGTTATGGCATATTCTCATCGATATGATTTTGTGTTCTACAGACTAAATATACAATCATGACCATTGCTAATGCTACAATAATCTAAAGCAAGAAAGAGAAAGAATCCATAACTCACCCCTTGAGTCATGACTTTGTGTTACATATACAAAAAGATAAATCTGTGACATTCCTAAAAGTTGTAAATTTCAATTAAAATTTAACACTTAGTCATTTGATTATAAAAGTGCAAAACATGAGATTTAGGATTTAGGGTTTATGGATTAAGGTTATAGTTTATGGTTTAAGGTTTAGGATTTAAAGTTTAGAAGTTATGGTTTTTTTTTGTTTTTTTTTTGGAAAATAAACACTTTATTTATCATTTAGGCACACAACTTACAAGAGACTAAAAAGCTGACTAATTTAGGCCAGCCCACAAATCCTATGCACCTTAATGATTCTATGCATAAAATACATAATAAAACATAATGCCTAATAATTCTAAGCGTACGAATACAACTAAAATCACCTAGCATTCCAGGACTTTAGAGTTGGCAATGAGTCATTATGCGCACTGCGTCCTTTCCATTCGGATTTGTCCGAGCCTTTTTGAGGAACCTGAATGATGCACCATATTAAAACTATGCAAATATAAGATTGTGCATGTGTGTGACATGCAGCATCAAGCATTTGCCTATGTCATTGCTATGCAATGGAATACATGTAAAACTGAATACCCATAAATCCAGAAGTCCATATCTACGGCACTTTATTAATTCATTCTCACCTCTGAATTCAACATTCTTTTGATCCAATCATCCTCAAAAGAGTATCTCTTGGGTTAGAATGCTTCCTCCTCGAGCTCCAAGAAGTGGTTGTATGTTGCACCAACAAAATATCAAAAGATATCCATGCATCGATGTGCATGTGTGATGAGGTCCATCTCATAATCTAATTATCTACGCTTACAACTAGCTAGAATACAAGTAAAATTACAAAATGCTATAAAGATCGGTCTTCTGCTACCGGAAGTGTAGCATCACCTAATGTTTATTTACAAAATTCATTAGTAGGACCCACTTAGAGAAACTCATGGGTCCAGTTGCCCTCATTGCATGCTACATAAAGAACAGACAAGATTGTGTGTGCGAGTATTTCATGATCCGTCTCTACAAGTACATGGTACATACAAAGTCCAAAATACAAATAAGTCTACAAACATAAACTACAGGTTTGAATCTTTTGCTCCCGTGTGGCTGGTCTAGACTCCATTGCTTACTGGCCCTGCTTGGTGATGCTTCGGATTTTGTTGTCTCTCCAATTAATCATGGATTAACCCCTAGTCCTTTTGGGCGATGGTTGGGTGGCCCTCTATGCTGCCTGATAGGGCTAGTGGGACCCACTCCTAGCTACTCCTGGGTTTACTCCCGACTACTTTGCTCGATCTCGTCAGTTATCTGAATGTTATCAACCCGGCTTGCTAGCTGGGCCCTCTACAAGCTGGTGGCCCATATTTCTAGCTGCTTCCAGGACTTGCTGGCCCCTCTAAATGCTACACCAAAATGGACAAGAATATGTGCACGTGTGTACTGTGGTCAATCGCTATGTGTGTGTGGTGTAGCAGTATCACGGTTTAGAAGTTTATTAATTTAAGTATTTAGGTATTTTGTGGTTTATAGGTTTTATTTAAATAATTAAATAACAAAAAAATTATTTTTATGATTTTTTCTCATTTTCAAGGTTATAACTATTGAAAATATTTTAATTTTTAATTTTTTTTCAAATGTTAATACAATATTTAATTATAATAATCATAAAAATTAAATATCATGTAAATTCAATATAAATAATTTTATTGATCGATATTATAATACTGATCATAAAATAGATTAATAAACTATTATTAATAAGATAGATATTAATTAAGTATATATTTGCAAAGACTAAAACAATTCAAAATCAAAGTAAAATATATTACTAAATAATAATTTTTTATTTTTAAATTTTTGATTCTTTTAATAAGCTTATAAATTTTTTTGATGAAGATAAATTATTTAAATTATATTTATCTCATTCATAATTTTATTTTGCAATTAAAATTTCTATAAAAATAAACTAATAAATAATTAAAATGAATATTAAAATTATAATGAATACAAATAAAAATGAGATTTATGATTAATTATTTAGGGTATACCGGTTTAATGGTTTAAGTATTTAGGAGTTTAGGAATTTAGTGATTTAAGTGTTTAAGCTTTTAGTAGTTTATATGTTTTATAATAATAAACTTAATAATTATATATCATGAAAATTAAAAATAAACAATTTTATTGATAGATATTAAAAAACTAAATATAAATATAAATATAATAATGATCAAAAAATCAATTAATAAACTATTATTTATTGATAGATATTTATATATTATTTATAAATACTATAAACCTTTAATGTTGGTTTAAATGTTTAAGTATTTAAGGGTTTTGGGGTTTTGGGGATTTAGGAGTTTAATGATTTAAGCAGTTAGGCATTTAGTAGTTTATAGGTTTTATATAAACAATAAAAAAAATTATTTTTGTGATTTTATCTCATTTTCAAAGTTGATAACATTTAAAAATATAATAATTTTTAAATTATTTTCAAATGTAAATATAATATTTAGTTATAATAATCTTTATAATTATATATCATGTAAATTCAATTTATACAATTTTATTGATAAATATTCTAATAATGATCAAAAAATAAATAAATAATCTATTTTTAATAAGATAGATATCAATTAAAATATAATTACAAAACCTAAAATGATTCAGAAGCAAAGCAAAATATATTACTATATAATAATTTTTTGTTTTGAAAATTTTTTTTCTTTTAAAAAGTTTATCTATAATTTTTTGATGAAAAATAATTTATATAAATTATTTTGTCTAGCTCAATTTATTTGTAATTAATATTTATATATAAATAAACAAATAAAAAATTAAAATGAATATTTAAAATTATAATGAAAAAAAATGAGATTTATTATTTATTATTTAGTGAAACTATTTTAATTTAAATTAGATCTGTCTCACTGATAATTTATTTTGTAATTAATATTTCTATATAAATATACTGATAAATAATTAAAATAAAATTTAAATTTTACTGAATAAAAATTAAAATGAGATTTAAGATTTATTATTAATCTATACCAGTTTAATGGAATAACTATTTAGAGGTTTTGTCATTTAAGAGTTTATCAATTTATGTTTTTAGGCTTTTAGGTGGTTTTTAGGTTTTATTTAAAAAATAAAATAACAATAAATATATTTTTATTATTTTTTGATATTTTCAAATGTTATAACCTTTCAAAATATAATAATTTTTAAATTTTTTTCAAAAGTGAATACAATCTTTAGTTATAATAATCATTATATTTATATATCATATAAATTCAATATAAACAATTTTATTGATAAATATTCTAATAATGATCAAAAAATAAATTAATAATCTATTATTAATAAGATAGATTTCAATTAAAAAAAATATAGATATCAATTAAAATATAATTATAAAACCTAAAATGATTCAGAAGCTAATCAAAATATAGTACAATATAATAATTTTTTGTTTAGAATTTTTTTTTCTTTTAAAAAGTTTATCAATAATTTTTTGATGAAAAACAATATATATAAATTATATTTGTCTAACTAAATTTATTTTGTAATTAATATTTATATATAAATAAACAAATAAATATTTAAAATGAATATTAAAATTATAATGAAAAAAAAATAAAATTTAATTTTTAATATTTAGGGATACCGGTTTAATTGAAATTAGATGTGTCTCACAAATAATTTATTTGTAATTAATATTTCTATAAAAATAAACTGATAAATAATTAAAATAAAAATTTAAAATTATACTGAATAAAAATTAAAATGAGATTTAAGATTTATTATTAATGTATACCAGTTTAATAGTTTAAGTATTTAGTGGTTTTGTCGATAGGAGTTTAGCGATTTATGTTTTTAGGCTTTTAGTGGTTTATAGGTTTTATATAAAAAAATAAAATAACAAAAAAATTTATATAATTTGTAATCATTTTAATAGGTTATAACCTTTGAAAATATAATAATATTTACAATTTTTTGTAATGGGAATACAATATTTAGTTATAATAATATTAATTATTATATATCATATAAATTCAATATAAATAATTTTATTGATAGATAATATAATAATGATCAAAAATTAAATTAATAAACTATTAATAAAAAGATAGATATTAATTAAAAAATATTTACAAAACCCAAATTGATTCAATATTAAAGTAAAATATATTACTGGATAATTATTTTTAATTTTTAAATTTTTACTTCTTTTATAAATTTATATTTTTTTTATTAAAAATAAATTAATTAAATTATATTTGTTGCACTCATACTTTTTTTTGTTATAAATATTTCTATAAAAATAAACTAATAAATAATAAGAATGAATATTTAAAATTATAATAAATAGAAATAAATATTAGATTTATTAATTATTAAGTGGTAAATAGAAGATTAATATTTTATGTATTTAGGCATTACGAGGTTTAGGAGTTTACTGATTTAACTGTGTATGCATTTAGTGGTTTATAGTTTTTATTTAAAAAAAATAAAAAAAATTATTTTTATTATTTTTTGATATTTTCAAAGGTTATAACCTTTGAAAATATTATAATTTTTAATTTTTTTTTAAAAGTGAATAAATATTTATTTATACTAATTATAATAATTATATATCATATAAATTCAATATAAACAATTTTATTGATAGATATTCTAATAATTATCAAAAAATAAATTAAAAATCTTTTATGAATAACATTGATATTACTCAAAATATACTATCAAAACCTAAATTGATTCAAAAGCAATGAAAAATATATACTTAATAAAAATTATTTGTTTTTAAATTTTTATTCTTTTTATAAGCATATCTATTTTTTGATGAAATATAATTTTTATAAATTATATTTTTAACTCATAATTTATTTTATAATTAATATATATATAAATAAATAAAAAACTAAAGAATCAAAATAAATTTTTTAAATTATAATGAAAACAAATAAAAATGAGATTTATTAATTATTATTTAGGTTATACCGGTTTAAAGGATTATCTATATAGGGGTATCAGGATTTTGTAGTTTAGTGATTTAAGTGTTTAGGCATTTAGTGGTTTATAGGTTTTATTTAAACAATAAAATAACAAAAAAAATATTTTTTTTTATTTTTTCACATGCTAAAAGGTTATAATCTTTGAAAATATAATAATTTTAAATTTATTTTAAAAAGTAAATATAATATTTAGTTATAATAATTATTAAATATATATATTTATAAATTCAATATAAACATTTTTATTGATAAATATTATAATAATGATTAAAAAATAATTTAATAATCTATTATTAATAAGTTAGATATCAATTAAAATTTAATTACAAAACATAAAATGATTCAGAAACAAAGCAAAAAATATTACTATATAATAATTTTTTGTTTATAGTTTTTTTTATTCTTTTAATTAGTTTATCTATATTTTTTTGTCGAAAAATAATTTATATAAATTTTATTTGTATAACTTATACTTTATTTTGTAATTAATATTTATATAAAAATAAATAAATAATTAAAATGAATATTTAAATTATAATGAAAAAAAATGAGATTTATTAGTTATTATTTAGAGTATACCAGTTTAATTTAAATTATATCTGTCTCACTAATTATTATTTTTGTAATTAATATTTCTATAAAAATAAACTGATAAATAATTAAAATAAAAATTTAAAATTATACTTAATAAAAATTAAATTGAGATTTATGATTTATTATTAATGTATACCAATTTAATGGTTTAAGTATTTAAAGCTTTTGTCATTTAGGAGTTTAGAAATTTATGTTTTTAGGCATTTAGTGGTTTATATGTTTTAATAAAATAATGAAATTACAAAAAAAAAATTTTGATATTTTTTCAAATATTCAAAGGTTATAACATTTGAAAATATAATAATTTTAAAATTTTTTAAAAATGTTTATACAATATTTAGTAATAATAATTATTATAACTATATATAATATCAAATAAATATAAATAGTTTTATTGATAGATATTATATCAATTATCAAAAAATAAATTAATAAACTATTATTAATATGATATATATAAATTAAAATATAATTAAAAAACCTGAAATGATTCAAAGTAAAATTTATTACTAAATAATAATTTTTTTTAGTTTTTGCATCATTTTATTAGCTTATATATTTTTTTGATGAAAAATATATTATTTAAATTATATTTGTATCACTCAAAATTTATTTTGTAATTAATATTTTATAAATTATTTAAATTATATTTAAGGTTTACGAGTTTAAAGGTTTAAGTATATTAGGTTTTCGGGGTTTAGGCATTTAGAGATTTATGTATTTAGGCATTTAATGGTTTATAAGTTTTATTTAATCAATTATATAACAAAAAATTTATTTTTGTTATTTTTTATCATTTTTGAAGGTACCTTTAAAAATATTACAATTTTTAAATTTTTTTTATATGTGAATAATATATTAAGTTATGATAATCTTAATAATTATATATCATGTAAATTTAATATAAACAATTATATTGATAGATATTATATTAATGATCAAAAAATAAATTAATAAACTATTATTTAAAAAAAAGATATTATTTAAAATATATTTGCAAAACATAAATTTATTCAAAATCAAAATAAAATATATTACTAAGTAATAATTTTTTTAATGTTTTGCTTCTTTTTATAAATTTATATATTTTTTTATTAAATGATAATTATTTAAATTATATTTGTCTTCCTCATAATTTATTTTTAATTTATAATTTTATAAAAATAAAATAATAAATAAATAAAATTAAAATTTCAACTATAATGAATACAAATAAAATAGATATTTATGATTAATTATTCAGGATATACTAGTTTAATGGTTTAAGTATTTATGTGTTTTGGGGTTTAGTGATTTAAGTGTTTATGCCTTTAGTGATTTATAGTTTTTATTTAAAGAATGAAAAAACAAAAAATTTAATTTTTTGATTTTTTTATTAATTTTTAAAGGTACCTTTGAAAATATAAAAATTTTTAATTTTTTTTAAATGTGAATATAATATTAGTTATAATAATCTTAATAATTATATTTAAGGTAAATAATTTTATTAATCCATTTATAATAATGATCAATAAAAAATTTAAGACTATTATTAATAATAATTATATAAATTAAAATTTAATTACAAATTCTAAAATGATTTAAAAAATAAATAAAATATATTACTAAATAATAAATTTTAGTTTTTAAAATTTTGCCTCTTTTTATAAGTATATATATTTTGTTTAATGAAAAATAAATTATTTAAATTATATATGTCTCACTAATAATTTATTTTGTAATTAATATTTCTATAAAAATAAACTGATAAATAATTAAAATAAAAATTTAAAATTATACTTAATAAAAATTAAATTGAGATTTATAATCTTTTTTAATGTACACCTATTTAATGGTTTAATTATTTAAAGGTTTTGTCATTTATGAGTTTAGCAATTTATGTTTTTAGGCATTATTGGTTTATAGGTTTTATTAAAATAATAAAATAACAAAAAAAATTAGTAATTTTTTTCATTTTCATAGGTTATAACCTTTGAAAATATAATAATATTTAAAATTTTTTGAAATGTGAATACAATATTTAGTTATTTTAATATTAATAATTATAAATCATATATATTCAATATAAACAATTTTATTGATAGATAATATAATAATGATCAAAAATTAAATTAATAAGCTATTAATATTAAGATAGATATTAATTAAAAATTATTTACAATACCCAAATTGATTCAAGATTAAACTAAAATATATTACCGAAAAATAATTTTTAATTTTTAAATTTTTACTTCCTTTATAAGCGTCTATATTTTTTGATTAAAATTAAATTATTTAAATTATATTTGTCGCAGCTCATAATTTATTTTGGAATAAATATTTCATAAAAATAAATTATAAATATTATAATCAATATTTAAAATAATAATAAATAAAATAAAAATTAGATTTATTAATTTTTAAGCAGTATATTGCGGTTTAATGGTTTATGTATTTAAAAGTTTACTAATTTAAACATATATGCAATTAGTGGTTTATATGTTTAATTTAAAAAATTAAATAATAAAAAATTTATTTTTATTATTTTTTGATATTTTCAAAGGTTATAACCTTTGAAAATATAATAATTTTAAAACTTTTTTCATGAGTGAATACAATATTTAGTTCTAATAATTATTAAATTTATATATCATATAAATTCAATATAAACATTTTTATTGATAAATATTTTAATAATGATCAAAAAATAAATAAATAATCTATAATAAATAAGTTAGATCTCAATTAAAATGTAATTACAAAACCTAAAATGATTCAGAAACAAAGAAAAATATATTACTATATAATATTTTTTGTATTCATTTTTTTCTTCTTTAATTTAGTTTAACTATATTTTTTTTGTTGAAAAATAATTTATATAAATTATATTTGTATAACTTATAATTTATTTGGTAATTAATATTTATATAAAAATAAACAAATAAATAATTAAAATGAATATTTAAAATTATAATGAAAAAGAATAAGATTTATTATTTAGAGTATACTGGTTTAATTTAAATTATATCTGTCTCACTAATAATTAATTTTGTAATTAATATTTCTATAAAAATAAACTGATAAATAATTAAAATAAAAATTTAAAATTATACTTAATAAAAATTAAATTGAGATTTTTGATTTATTATTAATGTATACGAATTTAATGGTTTAAGTATTTAATGGTTTTGTCGTTTAGGAGTTTAGCAATTTATATTTTAGGCATTTAGTGGTTTATAGGTTTTATTCAAACAAAGAAATAACAAAAAATTTATTTATGATATTTTTTCAAATTTTCAAACGTAATAACATTTGAAAATATAATAATTTAAAAATTTTTTAAAAGTGTTTATACAATATTTAGTAATAATAATTATTATTATTATATATAATATCAACTAAATATAAAAAATTTTATTGTTACATATTATATCAATTATCAAAAAATAAATTAATAAACTATTACTAATATGATAGATATAAATTAAAATATAATTAAAAAACCTAAAATGATTCAAAATCAAAGTAAAATTTATTACTAAATAATAATTTTTTTTAGTTTTTGCATCATTTTATAAGCTTATATATTTTTTTGATGAAAAATATATAATTTAAATTATATATTTATCACTCACAATTTATTTTGTAATTAATATTTTTATAAATTATTTAAAATATATTTAAGGTTTATGAGTTTAAAGGTTTAAGTATTTATGGGCATCGGGGTTTAGAAGTTTATATATTTATGTATTTAGGCATTTAATGGCTTATAAGTTTTATTTAAACAATGATATAACACAAATTTTTTTTTTGTTATTTTTTCTCATTTTTGAAGGTTATAAACTTTGAAAATATAATAAATTTTAAATTTTTTTTATATGTGAATACTATATTTAGTTATGATAATCTTAATAATTATATATCATGTAAATTCAATATAAACAATTATATTGAAATATATTATATTAATGATCAAAAAATAAATTAATAAACTATTATTAATAAGATAGATATTATTTTAAATATATTTGCAAAACGTAAATTTATTCAAAATCAAAGTAAAATATATTACAAAATAATACTTTTTTTGATATTTTGCTTCTTTTTATAAGTTTATATTTTTTGTTATTAAAAATTAAATTATTTAAATTATATTTGTCTTTCTCATAATTTATATTTAATTTATAATTCTATAAAAATAAAATAATAAATAATTAAAATGAATATTTAAAATTATAATAAATACAAATAAAATAGAGATTAATTATTTATTATTTAGGATATACTAGTTTAATGGTTTAAGTATTTAAGTGTTTAGGCCTTAAGTGATTTATAGTTTTTATTTAAAGAATGAAAAAATAAAATATTTAATTTTTGTTTTTTTTTAATTTTTGAAGGTTATAACTTTTGAAAATATAATAATTTTCAATTTTTTTTAATGTTGAATATAATATACAATAATAATAAATCTTAATAATTATATTTAATGTAAACTCAATATAAATAATTTTATAAATAGATATTATAATAATGATCAATAAAAAATAAATAATCTATTATTTATAAGAATGGTATAAATTAAAATATAATTGCAAAATCTAAAATGATTCAAAATAAAAATAAAATATATTATTAAATAATAAATTTTTGTTTTTAAAATTTTGCTTCTTTTTATAATGATATATATTTTTTTGATGAAAAATAAATTATTTAAATTAGATCTGTCTAACTAATAATTTATTTTGTAATTAATATTTCTATAAAAATGAACTGATAAAAAATTAATATATAAATTAAAAATTATACTGAATAAAAATTAAATTGAGATTTATGATTTTTTTATTAAAGTATACCAGGTTAATGGTTTTGAGATTTCAAATTTTCTGAAATGTGAATGCAATATTTAGTTATAATATTATTAATAATCATACATCATATAAATTCAATATAAACAATTTTATTGATAGTTATTATAATAATGGTCAAAAATTAATTTAATAAACTATTAATAATAAGATAGATATTAATTAAAAAATATTTACAAAACCCAAATTGATTCAAAAATAAAGCAAAATATATTACTGAATAAATTATTTATTCAGTAAATTATTTAAAATATAAGCGTATATATAAATATCTATAAAAATATATAAATATTTAATTTTTAATTTTTACTTCTTTTATAAGCGTATATATATATTTTTTGATTAAAAATAAATTATTTAAAATATATTTTTCTTACTCATAATTTATTTTGTAAAAAGAATTTCTATAAAAATAAACTAATAAATAATTAAATGAATATTTAAAATTATAATAAATAGAAATTAAAATTAGATTTATTAATTATTATGTATTATATAGCAGTTTAATGGGTTATGTATTTAGGTATTACGGGGTTAGGTGTTTACTAATTTAATTGTGCATGCATTTAGTGGTTTATAGGTTTTATTCAAAAAATAAAATAACAAAACATTTATTTTTATTATTTTTTGATATTTTCAAAGGTTATAACCTTTGAAAATATAATAATTTTAAATTTTTTTCATAAGTGAATTCAATATTTAGTTATAATAATCAATATATTTATATATAATATTTCAACATAAACAATTTTAGTGATAAATATTCTAAAATGATCTAAAAATAATTTAATAATCTATTATTAATAAGATAGATAACAATTAAAATATAATTACAAAACATAAAATGATTCATAAGCAAAGCAAAATATATTACTATATAATAATTTTTTGTTTTGAAATTTTTTTTTATTTTAAAAAGTGTATCTATATTTTTTTGAATAAAAATAATTTACATAAATTATATTTGTCTAACTCATAATTTATTTTTAATTAATATTTATATAAAAATAAAAAATTAATAATTAAAATGAATATTAAAAATTAAAATGAAAAAAAAATGAGATTTATTATTTATTAATTAGGGTATACCAGTCTAATTTAAATTAGATCGGTCTCACTAATAATTTATTTTGTAAATAATATTTCTAAACAATAAATTGATAAATAATTAAAATAAAAATTTAAAATTATACTGAATAAAAATTAAAATGAGATTTATGATTTATTATTAATGTATACCAGTTTAATGATAATGAATATTGAATAAAATTTAAAATTTAGCACATGGGAAAGAACTTTAGATAAATTTAAAAGTTATTTAACACCTATTACAGCTGAAGTTCTTATATGTCTACAAGATTGGTTGAGAAGCTCAAACAAACCTATTGAAATTGAAGAATTAGTTCAAGACATTATTGATAATGAATCAGGTTAGTATACAAATCTGGTAAATTTTAATTTCACTTTTACTTATTTTATTCATTCAATTTAATAAAAATATGGTTCAATTATAATTTTCAGATGGGTCACAAGATCCAAATATTCTTCAAACTATAGTTGGCCAACTAAATTTTGAATGGGCGTATTAAATTTTATAAGGTAATATTTTGTTTTTTTATTACTCTTTCATCTTAGAAAATTATGCCTACATGATTAATACATTTTTATCATTGGTTGTCCTTCCACAGTGGAGGAAGAAAAGGGAGGAGTTGTAGAAGAGATAATTAGTTGGGTTTAGATTTTCGTCGCTGTTCCGGGAGGGACATTTGAAATGATTATTATCATGGTTGTTATTAGTTGTATTTTTTTGTTATATTAAGCTGCTTAAATTTAGCAATTACTTAAGTAGTAATTGCTGCTACCAATGTTTGTGGGCATCTTTAGTTATTCCTTAATATTTTAAGTAATTGTTTAAAAAATATAGTATTTCTATTATGGTTAACTTTCACTAGGCTGAACAAAGCCAACTTGTGACAAAACAAAGAACCAAATTAAGCACACAACTCGGTCCCATTCTATTTAACATTTCTATCCTTTTCTACACATCAAAGCTTTTGACAAGGTAATGGAACTCGTTTGTGGTATTAAGCCTATTTGACAAAAAAAATGGCCCAATTTGAGTTTAAAAGATACATACCTAAGGAATGATAAATGGTACAACAAAAGGTTT
>JAREIK010001971.1:330111-393878 GCA_029783825.1 Sapria himalayana | reverse complement strand
CTAATTCCGAAACTATCCTAAATACTTAAACCATTAACCGGTATACCCTAAATAATTAATCATAAATCTCATTTTTATTTGTATTCCTATAATTTTAATATTCATTTTAATTATTTATTAGTTTATTTTTATAGAAATTTAATTGCAAAATAAAATTATGAATGAGATAAATATAATTTAATAATTTATCTTCATCAAAAAAATTTATAAGCTATTAAAAGAATCAAAAATTTAAAAATAAAAAATTATTATTAGTAATATATTTTACTTTGATTTTGAATTTTTTAGTCTTTGCAAATATATTACTTAATTAATATCTATCTTATAATAATAGTTTATTAATCTATTTTATGATCAGTATTATAATATCGATCAATAAAATTATTTATATTGAATTTACATGATATTTAATTTTTATGATTATTATAATTAAATATTGTATTAACATTTGAAAAATAAAATTAAAAATTAAAATATTTTCAATAGTTATAACCTTGAAAATGAGAAAAAATCATAAAAATAATTTTTTTGTTATTTAATTATTTAAATAAAACCTATAAACCACAAAATACCTAAATACTTAAATTAATAAACTTCTAAACCGTGATACTGCTACACCACACACACATAGCGATTGACCACAGTACACACGTGCACATATTCTTGTCCATTTTGGTGTAGCATTTAGAGGGGCCAGCAAGTCCTGGAAGCAGCTAGAAATATGGGCCACCAGCTTGTAGAGGGCCCAGCTAGCAAGCCGGGTTGATAACATTCAGATAACTGACGAGATTGAGCAAAGTAGTCGGGAGTAAACCCAGGAGTAGCTAGGAGTGGGTCCCACTAGCCCTATCAGGCAGCATAGAGGGCCACCCAACCATCGCCCAAAAGGACTAGGGGTTAATCCATGATTAATTGGAGAGACAACAAAATCCGAAGCATCACCAAGCAGGGCCAGTAAGCAATGGAGTCTAGACCAGCCACACGGGAGCAAAAGATTCAAACCTGTAGTTTATGTTTGTAGACTTATTTGTATTTTGGACTTTGTATGTACCATGTACTTGTAGAGACGGATCATGAAATACTCGCACACACAATCTTGTCTGTTCTTTATGTAGCATGCAATGAGGGCAACTGGACCCATGAGTTTCTCTAAGTGGGTCCTACTAATGAATTTTGTAAATAAACATTAGGCGATGCTACACTTCCGGTAGCAGAAGACCGATCTTTATAGCATTTTGTAATTTTACTTGTATTCTAGCTAGTTGTAAGCATAGATAATTAGATTATGAGATGGACCTCATCACGCATGCACATCGATGCATGGATATTTTTTGATATTTTGTTGGTGCAACATACAACCACTTCTTGGAGCTCGAGGAGGAAGCATTCTAACCCAAGAGATACTCTTTTGAGGATGATTGGATCAAAAGAATGTTGAATTCAGAGGTGAGAATGAATTAATAAAGTGCCGTAGATATGGACTTCTGGATTTATGGGTATTCAGTTTTACATGTATTCCATTGCATAGCAATGACATAGGCAAATGCTTGATGCTGCATGTCACACACATGCACAATCTTATATTTGCATAGTTTTAATATGGTGCATCATTCAGGTTCCTCAAAAAGGCTCGGACAAATCCGAATGGAAAGGACGCAGTGCGCATAATGACTCATTGCCAACTCTAAAGTCCTGGAATGCTAGGTGATTTTAGTTGTATTCGTACGCTTAGAATTATTAGGCATTATGTTTTATTATGTATTTTATGCATAGAATCATTAAGGTGCATAGGATTTGTGGGCTGGCCTAAATTAGTAAGCTTTTTAGTCTCTTGTAAGTTGTGTGCCTAAATGATAAATAAAGTGTTTATTTTCCAAAAAAAAAACAAAAAAAAACCATAACTTCTAAACTTTAAATCCTAAACCTTAAACCATAAACTATAACCTTAATCCATAAACCCTAAATCCTAAATCTCATGTTTTGCACTTTTATAATCAAATGACTAAGTGTTAAATTTTAATTGAAATTTACAACTTTTAGGAATGTCACTGATTTATCTTTTTGTATGTGTAACACAAAGTCATGACTCAAGGGGTGAGTTATGGATTCTTTCTCTTTCTTGCTTTAGATTATTGTAGCATTAGCAATGGTCATGATTTTATATTTAGTCTGTAGAACACAAAATCATATAGATGAGAATATGCCATAACTTGTGTCTCTCTGTTGAACATATTGTTATGGCACTAAGAAAGATCATGAATACATATTTATTCACTATAATACTGGGTTACAGTATTGGATATGACCATATCTTGTGCATTTTATCTTTATATTGCAAAGTCATTGCACTAAGAATGATTGTAACTTTGGACATTCCTCAAGAGCAAAAGTCATGATCCTAGAAATAGTTAAAGCTCGAGTACTACTCTTTATAACTTTCTATAGCTAAAATTCTTTGGATTGGAAATATCACTATGGCTTTTTCCTTTGATTTGTGACCTCAAGTGTCAATATGCAAAACTAATTTTTTGAGCAATGATTAAAATCTTTAATACATTTGAATATGATTCATTTACATCTTTTTTGGGTATTGTGAGCTTGTATACATAACTAATTTAATATAAAAAGAAAGAAAAGATACTTTTCATATCCATGAGGATATAAAAAAGGCTTAGACATGCCAATAAATTAAATTTTTTGATTCTTTATTGAAAGAGAGCCCATACTTTTTGCCTTGCTCAAACCACCATGGGGCTAGTTTGTTCTAATAGGCTACAAGGTGGTTATTTTTTTAGAGGTGAACTATGCTTTAAAAAAATTTCTTTGAGTGTGTGCATGAGAGATATTTTAGAAGAAATTACAATAATCAATATAAATAGCATCCTCAACAACTAGCAATTTCAACACATAGGGGTACAACTTTGGTTTAGTCTGTTAGCGTACATGAGTCAAATTGCCTTTCATAGCCGATTGATTCAACATCAAATATGATGAGACATAATAGAGATAACGTAAATGTTCTTATTATTTTGGTTAGAGCTTTAGCAATCATTCTAGAGTTGAAATAGAAACAAAATAAATTATTTTAAATATTCAGTATAATTTTAAATTTTATTTTAATTATTTATCAGTTTATTTGTATAGAAATATTAATTACAAAATAAATTATTAGTGAGACATATCTAAAATAAATTAAACCGGTATATCCTAAATAATAAAGAATAAATCTCATTTTTTTTCATTTTAATTTTAAATATTCAAATTTAATTATTTATTTGTTTATTTTTATATAAATATTAATTACAAAATAAATTATGAGTTACACAAATATAATTTATATAAATTATTTTTCATCAAAATAATATAGATAAACTTTTTAAAAGAATAAAAATTTTCAAAGCAAAAATTATAATATAGTAATATATTTTGCTTTGCTTCTGAATCATTTTAGGTTTTGTAATTATATTATAATTGATATCTATCTTATTAATAATAGATTTTTAATTTATTTTTTGATCATTTTTAGAATATTTATCAATTAAATAGTTTATATTGAATTTATATGATATATAAATATAATGATTATTATAACTAAATATTGAATTCACTTTTGAAAAAAATTTAAAAATTATTATATTTTCTAAGGTTATAACCTTTGAAAATATAAAAAAATAATAAAAATAAATTTTTTGATTTTTAATTTTTTAAATAAAACCTATAAACTACTAAATGCATACACAGTTAAATAAGTAAACTCCTAGACCCCATAATACCTAAATACAGTAACCATTAAACCGATATATAATACATAATAAATAATAAATCTAATTTTTTTTTCTATTTATTATAATTTTAAATATTCTTTTTAATTATTTATTAGTTTATTTGTATAGAAATATTTATTACAAAATAAAATATGAGTGCGCCAAATATTTTTTAAATAAATTATTTTTAATTAAATAATATATATATGCATATAAAAGAAGTAAAAATTTAAAAATTAAAAATTATTATCCAGTAATATATTATACATATATTTTGAATCATTTTGGGTTTTCTAAATATTTTTTAATTAATTTCTATCTTTTATTAATAGTTTATTAATTAATGTTTTGATCATTATTATAATATCTATTAATAAAATTGTTTATATTGAATTTATATGATATATAATTATTAATATTATTATAACTAAAATAAAATTATTTACATTTAAAAAAATTTTAAATATTATTATATTTTCAAAGGTTATAACCTATGAAAATGAGAAAAAATTATAAAATTTATGTTATTATTTTATTATTTAAATATAACCTATAAACCACTAAATGCCTAAAAACATAAATTGCTAAAATTTAAAATGACAAAACATCTAAATACTTACCATTAAACTAGTATACATTAATAATAAATCATAAATCTCATTTTAATTTTTATTCAATATATTTTAAAATTTTTATTTTAATTATTTATCAGTTTATTTTTATTGAAATATTAATTACAAAATAAATTATTAGTGAGACATATCTAATTTCAATTAAACGGTATACCCAAAATAATAATTAATAAATCTCATTATTTTTCTTTATAATTTTAAATATTCATTTTAATTATTTATTTCTTTATTTTTATATAAATATTTATACAAAATAAATTATAAGTTAGACAAATATAATTTATATAAATTATTTTTAATCAAAAAATATAGATAAACTTTTTAATATAAAAAAAATTCTAAACAAAGAATTATTATATTGTAATATATTTTGCTTTGCTTTAGAATTATTTTAGGTTGTATAATTATATTTTAATTGATATCTATCTTATTATTAATAGATTATTTATATATTTTTTGATCATTATTAGAATATTAATCAATAAAATTGGTTTTATTGAATTTATATGATATATAAATATAAAGATTATTATAACTAAATATTGTATTTGCTTTTGAAAAAAATTTAAAAATTATTATATTTTCAAAGGTTATAATCTTAAAAAATCAGAAAAAATAATAAAAATAAATTTTTAGTTATTTTATTTTTTAAATAAAACCTATAGACCATTAAATGCTTACTTACTTAAATTAGTAAGCTCATAAACAACAAAACCCCTAAATACAAAAAGATTTTAACATCTATATACTACTTAATAAATAATAAATCTCATTTTTATTTTTATTTATTATAATTTTAAATATTCATTTTAATTATTTATAGTTTAATTTTTTAGAAAAATTAATTAAAAATTAATTTTGAGTAAGACAAATATTATTTAAATAATTTTTTTTAATCAAAAAAAATATAAGCTTATAAAAAGAAGAAGAAATTTAAAAATTAAATATTATTAATTAGTAATATATTTTGATTTGATTTTGAATCATTTTGTGTTATGTAAATATATTTTAATTAATATTTATATTATTAATAATAGTTTATTAATTTAATTTTTGATCATTATTATAATATCTATCATTAAAATTGTTTATATTAAATTTTTATGATATATAATTAGTAAGATTAATATAATTATACATAGTATTCACATTTCAAAAAATTTTATAAATTATTTTATTTTTAAAGGTTATAACATTTGAAAATCAGAAATAATCTAAAAAAAAATTTTTATTTTTATTATATAAATAAAACCTATAAACCACTAAATACCTAAAAATATAAATTGATAAACTCTTAAACGACAAAACTCCTAGATAATCAAACCATTAAACTAGGATACCACATAAAATAAATCATAAATCTTGTTTTAATTTGTATTCATTATAATTCTAAATATTAATTTTAATTATTTATTAGTTAATTTTTTATAGAAATATTAATCACAAAATAAATAATGAGAGAGACAACTATAATTTTAATAATTTATTTATAATCAAAAAAAAATATATAAGCTTATAAAAAGAAGTAAAAATTTAAAAACAAAAAATTATTATTTAGTAATATATTTTACTTTGATTTTGAATCATTATATATTGGTTTTTCAATTATATTTTAATTGTTATCAATCTTAATAAGAATAGTTTATTAATTTATTATTTGATCAATTTTATAATATCTAACAATAAAATTTCTTATATTGAATTTAAATGTCTTATAATTATTAAGATTATTATAACTAAATAATATATTTACATTTGAAAACAAATTAAAAATTATTATATTTTTAAAGGTTATAACCTTTAAAAATGATAAAAAATAACAAAAATAATTTTTTTATCATTTTATTATTTAAATAAAACTTATAAACCACTAAATGCCTAAACATTTAAATCTCTAGACTCCTAAACCACAAAACCCCCTAAATACTTAACCCATTAACCCAATATAACCCAAATAATAAATAATAAATCTCATTTTTATTTGTATTCATTATAATTTTAAATATTCATTTCAATTATTTTTTAGTTTATTTTTATAGAAATATTAATTACAAAATAAATAATGTGTGAGACATATATAATTTAAATAAATAATTTTTTATGAAAAAAAATATAAGCTTATAAAATTAAACAAAATTTCAAAAATTTAAAATTTTATTTAGTAATATAATTTACTTTGATTTTGAATTATTTTGGGTTCTGCAAATATATTTTAATTAATATCTGTCTTATTAATAATAGTTTATTAAATTATTTGTTTATCATCAAAATAATATATATAAAAAAATTTTTATATTGAATTTACATCAAATATAATTATTAAGATTATTATAACTAAGTATTGTATTCATATTTTCGAACTATTAAAAAATTATTATATTTTCAAAGGTTATAACCTTTGAAAATCACGAAAAATCATAAAAATATATTTTTTGTTATTTCATTGATTAAATTAAACCTATAAATCAATAAATAAAACCTAAATGTGTAAACATATAAATCAATAAACTCATTAACACTAAAATAAAGATAAACTGTTAAATAGGTATACCCTAAATAATAAATAATAAATCTTATTTTTATTAGTATTCATTATAATTTTATATATACATTTTAATTATTTATTAGTTTATTTTTATAGATATATAAATTAAAAAATAAATTAATAGTTAGATAAATATAATTTAAATAATTTATTTTTCATCAAAAAATATATAAGCTTATAAATGGATACAAAAATTTAAAAATTTAAAATTAATATTTAGTAAAATATTTTACTTTGATTTTGAATCATTTTAGGTTTTGTAAATATATTTTAAACAATATTTATCTTCTTAATAATTGTTTATTAATCTTTTGTATGATATTGAATTTACATGATATATAATTATCAAGATTATCATAACTAAATATAGTATTCACATTTAAAAAAAATTTAAAAATTGTTATAGTTTCAAAGATTCTATTAAATTTTTTGTTATATTATTTTTTCAATAAAACCTATAAACCACTAAATGCTAGGGGTGCTCATGGGACGGAACGGGATGGGGATTACATATCTCCAGTCCCTTCCCACAGTTCGGAGATTTTTTTTGAAGATCCAGACCCATCCCATAGGTTGAAAATACAGGGATGAAAAGGGACGGAGATCGGGGATTTTGGGTAGGAGAAAATAGTTCTGGGACGGAACGGAGTTCGGACATTTTTTTCAATTTATTTTCTTCAAACCGGCCAAGTTAGTTCATGTCGAAACCTTTTGTTGTACCATTTATCATTCCTTAGTTATGTATCTTTCAAACTCAAATTGGGCCAATTTTGTTTTGTCAAATAGGCTGAATACATCCCTTGCTACATTTTCCGAAGAAGGATACCTAACCACATTTACCTTCCACCAGTTTAGAAGATCAAAATCAATTTTAATTTTTCAAGTTTGTCCTCCAAGTACCTATCCAATTCTTCCAAAGCTGCATCTTCTTGTTCTTTGTCCAATTCAACAAAAAAAATAATCAACATAAGTATCACTACCATCAAATAAATCATCATTTTTCTTCAACACAGTAGAAGAATAATCATCTTCTTTTGATTCATCTTCATTTAAATCTTTATAATCATCCATCATCTTATTTAAAGCATTTATAACCTTTTTCACCAAATTTTTAGCCAATTCATCTCTATAATGTTAAGTGGACTTAACCTTGAGATATTTGAGCTTATATCTAGGATCCAACACTACTGCTACAAAAAGCATAATATTTGTTGACTGAAGAGAACCCCAACATTTATTGAATTTATGCATCATTTTCATACCCATTTCAGACACCATTGTATCTCTACTATTTTCACAAAGCTCAATTTTTTTCAAAATTCGAATAATCTTTGGAAAATAAACACTAGAGGTAGAATATTATGAACCAGAAAATTTAAAAGTTACCTCATAAAAAGTTTTCAAGAAACAAGCCAAAATTTTGGCATTTGTTTAGTCTCTCTCAGTTGGAACGTTTGAACCAAACTCCTTCAAAGACCTTTTGTCTTTGTCCTCCAACTTATCAAATTCTTTTTGATATTTTATATTAGTTTGTAGCATCAAATAAGTTGAATTCCATCTTGAGGACAATCTAATTGCAATGAAGATCCATATGTAAAGTTTTCTTCTTCAACAAATAACTTAAACATATCTAATCTTTTAGGACTACTCCTCACATATTTCACTACACATCTAATTTTTTGAATAGCACCCTCAACTACTGCAATGCCATCTCTGACAATTAAGTTTAGGATATGAGCACAACATCTCATAAGAAAATGCTCGCCTCTCAAAGGTACAACACTTTTATTCACAAGCCTTTTTTTAAATTGTTCAACGCAACATCATTATTTGATGCATTGTCAAGAGTAATGCACATCAACTTTCTCAAACCCCATTCATTCATGTGAAACTCAATAGTATTTCTAATATTAACTACAGAATGACTTTTATATACACAAAAGTTCAAAAGCCTTTTATGCATATTCCATTGAGAATCAATGGAATGAACTGTCAAACATATATAAGACAAATATTGAATGCTAGTCCAAGTGTCGGTAGTCAATGAAACTCTACAACAATGAGATGATATGCTATCAAATAATTTCTTCTTTTCCTTCACAAACAATGAAAAAGAATCCATCAATATAGAGTGCATAGATGGAATTTTAGATTGAGCCACACTAACTTCACAAAACTCCTTAAACTCATCCCACTCAACAAAATAAAAAGGCAATTCATCTTTTATGATCATTTTCACCAAAGCCTCCCTAAAAGTTGTTGATCAAATTGCCAACAAGTTAATTTGTTATCCTCTGAACTACTACCTTTAGTGAAACTCAACAAAGATTGTGACTTGTCTTTACCTTTGTGAGCTTCTATTAATTCTTTTTTGGGTGGAAATTTCTTACAAGTCTCTCTCAAGTATTTCGATAAACCCGAAGTACCTTGATCACTTTTTGCCAAGTATTCTTTCCTACACCATATACAAGCTACCCTAGCAGTTTCATTTCCCTCTGAATCAACTAATATCTCATAAGTTTCCCAAACATCAGACTTATACTTTTTATGAGCTTGAGGTTCTGATGTACCTTGACTTTCTTTTACAATTGGAATTGAAGAACCTACCGTAACAATAGGAGGGTTCATGAAAGGATGATGATTGGATTCACCAGTACTTTGAAGATTTGAATTGTGATTTTCTTCAATTTATTGTATTTTTCGTTTACCGCTGGATTGTGCCATCTGCATTGCCATTAATTAATACGATATGTTAAGCATAAATACATATACATATTTCAAACAAGCACGCTCTACAAAACTGATTTTAACACATTCAGCCCACTCATTCGGCCCAACCACAACACCACAACCAATACTCAACAAAACTGACTGAGACAAATAATAATAATAATTAATCACTCAATTCTCATCAGAAAAACAAACCAAAGGCTAGTGGCATCTGACACACGGTGGAACCAACCAGATGTGTGATGGACAAGGGCTGTACCTAACTGAACACAGCTAGAAAGGCGTGAGGTGTCCTGGAACTCGTCGGAATAGCAATAGGTGCGTCGGAATTAGATGGGCAGTAGCAGAATTGGTGGCATCTTCATGTTATATATATATATAAATATATTCCTAGGTTCTAGTATCAGATTTTTAGAAAGGTACGATTCTCGAGATGGATATTGCTTAAGATATGGAACCGTCCCAAAAGAAAAAATACGTGACAGAACGGGACGGGAAAAGTCTAAGTCAATGGATTTTTCTCAGTCCCGATTCTTTTGGGACAAGACTTCGGGTAGGGTCACGAATCTCCGAGTCCCATGAGCACCCCTACTAAATGCATATAAAGTTAAATCAGTATACTCCTAAATCCCACAATGCCTAAATACATAAACCATTAAACCGTTAAATACTACTTAATAATTAATAAATCTATTTTTTATTGCTATTTATTATATTTTTAAATATTCATTTTAATTATTTATTAGTGTATTTATTTAGAAATATTTATTACAAAATAAATTATGAGTGGGACAAATATAATTTAAATAATATATTATTTATCTAATAAAAATATACGCTTATAAAAGAAGTATAAATTTAAAAATTAATAATTATTATCAAGTAATATAAATTACTTTAATTTTGAATGAATTTCGGTTTTGTAAATATTTTTTAATTAATATCTATCTAAATATTAATAGTTTATAAATTTAATTTTTGATCATTATTATAATATCTATCAATAAAATTATTTATATTAATTTTATATGATATATAATTATTAATATTATTATAACAAAATATTGTATAAAAATTTCAAAAAATTTTAAATATTATTATATTTTCAAATGTTATAACCTAAGAAAATGATAAAAAATTTTTGAATTTTTTATTGTTATTTTATTTTTTTAAATAAAACCTATAAACCATTAAAAGCCTAAAAACATAAATCGCTACACTCCTAACGACAAAACCTCTAAATACATAAATCATTAAACTAGTATACATTAATAATAAATCATAAATCTCATTTTAATTTTTATTCAGTATTATTTTAATTTGTTATTTTAATTAATTATTAATTTATTTTATAAAAATATTAATTACACAATAAATTATTAGTGAGACATATCTAATTTAAATTAAACCAGTATCTCTAAATAAAAAATAATAAATCTCATTTTTTTTTCATTATAATTTTAAATATTCATTTTAATTATTTATTTGTTTATTTATATATTATTATTAATTACAAAATAAATTGAGATAGACAAAAAAAATTTATATAAATTATTTTTCATCAAAAAATTATAGATAAACTTATAAAAAGAATAAAAAATTTAAAAACTAAAATTTATTATATAGTAATATATTTTGCTGTCCTTCTGAATCATTTTAGATTTTGTAATTATATTTTAATTGATATCTATCTTATTAATATTATTTATTAATTTATTTTTTGATCATTATTAGAATATTTCTCAATAAAATTGTTTATATTGAATTTATATGATTTATAAATATAATGATTATTATAATTAAATATTGAATTCACTTTTGAAAAAATTTAAAAATTATTATATTTTCAATGGTTATAACTTTTAGAAATATTAAAAAATAATAAAAATAAATTTTATGTTATTTTATTTTTTAAATAAAAACTATAAACCACTAAATGCATACATAGTTATATCAGTAAACTCCTAAACCCCGTAATGCCTAAAAACATAAACCATTAAACCGCTATATACTACTTAATAATTAATAAATTGAATTTTTATTTCAATTTATTATTATTTTAAATCTTTATTTTAATTATTTATTAGTTTATTTTTTTAGAAATTTTTATTACAAAATAAATAATGAGTGCGACACATATAATTTAAAAAATTTATTTTTAATCAAAAAATATATATACGCTTTAAAAAGAAGTATAAAAGAAGTATTATTAAAAATTAAAAATTATTGTCAACTAATATATTTTACTTTAATTTTTGAATCAATTTGGGTTTTGTAAATATTTTTTAATTAATATCTATCTTATTATAAATAGTTTATTAATTTAATTTTTTATCATTATTATAATATCTATCAATAAAATTGTTGATATTTATTTTATGTGATATAGAATTATTAAAATTATTATAACTAAATATTGTATTCAAATTTCAAACAATTTTAAATATTATTAAATTTTTAAAGGTTATAACATTTGAAAATGACAAAAAATTACAATTTTTTTATTATTTTATTGTTTTATTAAAACCTATAAATCACTAAATGCCTAAAAACATGAATCGATAAACTCCTAAACGACAAAACATTAAAATACTTAAAACATTAAACTGGTATACATTAATAATAAATCATAAATCTCATTTTAATTTTTATTCAGTATAATTTTAAATTTTTATTTTAATTATTTATCAATTTATTTTTATAGAAATATTAATTAAAAAATAAATTATTAGTGAGACAGATATACCTTAAATTGAACCGGTATACCCAAAATAATAAATAATAAATCTCATTTTTTTCATTATAATTTTAAATATTCATTTTAATTATTAATTTTTTATTTTTATATAAATATTAATTAAAAAATAAATTATGAGTTAGACAAATATAATTTATGTAAATTAATTTTAATCAAAAAATTATAGATAAACTTTTTAAAATAAAAAAATTTCAAAATAAAAAATTATTATATTGTAATATATTTTGCTTTGCTTCTGAATCATTTTAGGTTTTGTAATTATGTTTTAATTGATATCTATCTTATTAATAATAGATTATTAATTTATTTTTTCATCATTATTTGAATATTTATCAATAAAAATGTTTATATAGAATTTATATGATATATAAATATAATGATTATTATAACTAAATATTGTATTCACTTTTTAAAAAAATTTTAAAATTATTATATTTTCAAAGGTTATAACCTTTGAAAATGTGAAAAAATAAAAAAAAATATTTTTTTCTTTGTTATTCTATTGTTTAAATAAAACATATACACCACGAAATGCGTAAGCATTTAAATCACTAAACTACAAAATTTCAATACCTCTATATAGATAATCCTTTAAATCGGTATACCATAAATAATATACCAATAAACGCATACACAATTAAATAAGTAAACACCTAGACCCCGTAATACCGAAATACATAAACCATTAAACTGCTATATAATACATAAAAATTAATAAATCTAATTTTAATTTTTATTTATTATAGTTTATATATTCATTTTAATTATTTATTAGTTTATTTTTATAGAAATATTTATTACAAAATAAATTATGAGTGCAACAAATATAATTTAAATAATTTATTTTTAATTTAAAAATATATATATGCTTATAAAAGAAGTAAAAATCTAAAAATTAAAAATTATTATCCAGTAATATATTTTACTTTAATTTTGAATCAATTTGGGTTTTGTAAATATTTTTTAATTAATATCTATCTTATTATTAATAGTTTATTAATTTAATTTTTGATCATTATTATAATATCTATCAAAAAAATTATTTATATTCAATTTATATCATATATAATTATTAATATTATTATAACTAAATATTATATTCACATTTCAAAAAATTTTGAATATTATTATATTTTCAAAGGTTATAACCTATTAAAATGAGAAAAAATTACAAATTTTTTTTTGTTATTTTATTGATTAAATAAAACCAATAAACCTCTAAATGCCGAAAAACATAAATTGCTAAACTCCTAAAAGACAAAACCTCTAAATACTTAAACCATTAAACTAGTATATATTAATAATAAATCAGAAATATCATTTTAATTTTTATTCAGTATAATTTTAAATTTTTATTTTAATTAATTTTCAGTTTATTTTTATATAAATATTAATTACAAAATAAATTATTAGTTAGACAGATCTAATTTAAATTAGACTGGTATACCCTAAATAATAAATAATAAATCTCATTATTTTTTATTATAATTTTAAATATTCATTTTAATTATTTATTTGTTTATTTTTATATAAATATTAATTACAAAATAATTTTTGTGTCACACAAATATAATTTATGTAAATTATTTTTCATAATTTAAATTATTAGTGAGACAGATATAATTTAAATTAAACTGATATACTCTAAATAATAAATAATTAATAATAAATAATAAATCTCATTTTTTTTCATTATAATTTTAAATATTCATTTTAATTATTTATTTGTTTATTTTTATATAAATATTAATTACAAAATAAAGTATAAGTTATACAAATATAATTTATATAAATTATTTTTTAACAATAAAATATAGATAAACTAATTAAATGAAGAAAAAAAATTAAAACAAAAAATTATTATATAGTAATATATTTTGCTTTGTTTCTGAATAATGTTAGGTTTTGTAATTATATTTTAGGTTTGTAATTATATAGTAATAGATTATTAAAATATTTTTTTATCATTATTATAATATTTATGAATAAAAATATTTATATTGAATTTATATGATATATATATTTAATAATTATTATTACTAAATATTATATTCACTTTTGAAAAAAATTTTAAAATTATTATATTTTCAAACATTATAACCTTTTAACATGTGAAAAAATAAAAAAAAATATTTTTTTTTATTTTATTGTTTAAATAAAACCTATAAACCCCTAAATACTTAAACACTTAAATCACTAAACTACAAAATCCCGATACCCATATATAGATAATCCTTTAAACCGGTATACCCTAAATAATAATTAATAAATCTCATTTTTATTTGTTTTCATTATAATTTAAAAAATTTATTTTGATTCTTTAGTTTTTTGTTTTTATATATATTAATTATAAAATAAATTATGAGTTAAAAATATAATTTATAAAAATTATTTTTCATCAAAAAATAGATAAGCTTATAAAAAGAATAAAAATTTAAAAACAAATAATTATTATTAAGTAATAAAATTTTTCTTTGCCTTTGAATCATTTTAGGTTTTGATATTATATTTTAAGTAATATCAATGTTATTCATAATAGATTTTTAATTTTTTTTTTGATAATTATTAGAATATCAATCATTAAAATTGTTTATATTGAATTTATATGATATATAATTATTATGATTATTATAAATAAATATTGTATTCACTTTTGAAAAATTTTTAAAAATTATTATATTTTGAAAGGTTATAATTTTAAAAAATGAGAAATAATTATATAAATAATTTTTTAGTTATTTAATTTTTTAAATAAAACCTATAGACCATTAAATGCTTACTTAAATTAGTAATCTCATAAACCCCAAAACCCCTAAATACATATACATTTTAACATCTATATACTATTTAATAAATAATAAATCTCATTTTTATTTCTATTTATTATAATTTTAAATATTTATTTTAATTATTTATAGTTTAATTTTTTAGAAAAATTAATTACAAAATAAATTTCGAGTGAGACAAATATTATTTAAATAATTTATTCTTAATCAATAATAAATATAAGCTTATAAAATAAAGAACTATAAATTTAAAAATTAAAAATTATTATTTAGTTATATATTCTGATTTGATTTTGAATCTTTTTGTGTTATGCATATATATTTTAATTAATATTTATATTATTAATAAGATTTATTAATTTAATTGTTGATAATTATTATAATATCTATCATTAAAATTGTTTATATTGAATTTATATGATATATAATTAGTAAGATTAATATAATTATACATAGTATTCACATTTCAAAAAATTATAAAAATTATTTTATTTTTAAAGGTTATAATCTTTGAAAATCAGAAAAAATATATAAATTTTTTTTTATTTTTATTATATAAATAAAACCTATAAACCACTAAATACATAAAAATATAAATTGATTAACTTCTAAACGACAAACTCCTATATAATTAAACCATTAAACCAGTATACCACATATAATAAAAATAATTAATCTTTTTTTAATTTGTATTCATTATAATTTTAAATATTCATTTTAATTATTTATTAGTTTATTTTTTATAGAACTATTAATGACAAAATAAATAATGAGCGAGACAACTATAAATTTAATAATTTATTTTTAATCAAAAAAATATATAAGCTTATAACAAGAAGTAAAAATTTAAAAACAAAAAATTATTATTTAGTAATATATATTACTTTGATTTTGAATCATTATGTATAGGTTTTGCAATTATATTTTAATTGATATCAATCTTATTAAGAATAATATAATAATTTATTATTTGATCAATTTTATAATATCAAATAATAAAATTACAAATATTCAATTAAAATGGCTTATAATTTTTAAGGTATTATACCTAAATATTATATTTACATTTGAAAAAGATTTAAAAATTATTATATTTTCAAAGGTTATAACCTTCAAAAATGATAAAAAATCACAAAGATAATTTTTTTATTATTTTATTATTTAAATAAAACTTATAAACAACTAAATGCCTAAACATTTAAATCTCTAGACTCCTAAACTCCAAAACCCCCTAAATACTTAAACCATTAAACCTATATAACCTAAATAATAAATAATAAATCTCATTTTTTTTGTATTCATTATAATTTTAAATATTCATTTTAATTATTTTTTAGTTTATTTTTATAGAAATATTAATTACAAAATAAATAATGAGTGAGCATATATAATTTAAATAAATTATTTTTTATGAAAAAAAATATAAGCTTATAAAAAGAACCAAAATTTCAAAAATTTAAAATTTTATTTAGTAATATAATTTACTTTGATTTTGAATTATTTTAGGGTTTGCAAATATATTTTAATAAATATCTATCTTATTAATAATAGTTTATTAATTTATTTTTTGATCATCAAAATAATATATATTAATAAAATTTTTTATTTTGAATTTACATCAAATATAATTATTAAGATTATTATAACTAAGTAATGTATTCATATTTTAAAACTAATAAAAAATTATTATATTTTCAAACGTTATAACCTTTGAAAATCACGAAAATTCATATAAATAACTTTTTTGTTATTTCATTGATTAAATAAAACCTATAAATCAATAAATAAAACCTAAATGTGTAAACATATAAATCAATAAACTCATTAACCCCAAAACCACAATAAACTTAAACCATTAAATAAGTATACCCTAAATAATAAATCATAAATCTCATTTTTATTAGTATTCATTATAATTTTATATATACATTTTTATAATTTATTAGTTTATTTTTATACAAATATAAATAAAAAAATAAATTAATAGTTAGACAAATATAATTTAAATAATTTATTTTTCATCAAAAAATATATAAGCTTATAAATAGATACAAAAATCTAAAAATTTAAAATTAATATTTAGTAAAATATTTCACTTTGATTTTGAATCATTTTAGGTTTTGTAAATATATTTTAAACAATATTTAAATTATTATAATTGTTTATCAATCTTTTGAATGATCTTTATTATAATATAAATCAATATAATTGTATATATTGAATTTACATGATATATAATTATCAAGATTATCATAACTAAATATAGTATTCACATTTAAAAAAAATTTAAAAATTGTTATAGTTTCAAAGGTTATATCCTTCAAAAATGAGAATAAATAACAAAAAAATTTTTTGTTATTATATTTTTTAAATAAAACCTATAAATTACTAAATGCCTAAACTCTGAAATCACTAAATTCTTAAATCCAAAAACTCCTAAATATTAAATATTTTAAACCTGTATATTTTATCTTATTAATAATAGTTTTATTTAATATTTATCTTATTAATATATTTTAGTTTGATTTTGAATCATTTTAGGTTTTGCAAATAAATTTTATTTAATATCTATCTTATTAATAATAGTTTATTAATTTATTTTATTATCGTCATCATAATATCTATAAAAAAATTATTTCTATTGAATTTACATAATATATAATTATTTAGATTATTATAACAAAATAAAATTATCATATTTTAAAAAAATTTATAAATTATTAAGTTTTCAAAGGTTATAACATTTGAAAATAAGAAAAAATAAAAAAATAAATTTTTGTTATTAGATTTTTTAAATAAAATATATAAACCACAAAATACCTAAATTCTTAATTACTAAACTCCTAAACTCCGAAGCCCATAAATACATAAGCCTTTAAATTAGTATACTCTAAATAATAAATAATAAATCTCATTTTTATTAGTTTTCATTATAATTTTAAATATTCATTTTAATTATTTATCAGTTTATTTTTATTGAAATATTAATTACAAAATAAATTATTAGTGAGACAGATATAATTTAAATAATTTATTTTTCATCAAAAAACATATAAGATTATAAAAAGAGGCAGAATTTTTAAAACAACATATTATTATTTAGTAATTTATTTTAATTTAATTTTGAATAATTTTAGATTTTGCAAATATATTTTAATTTATATCATTCTAATTAATAATAGTTTATTAATTTATTTATTGATTATTATTATAATATTTATTAATAAAATTATTTATATTGATTTTACATTATATATAATTATCAAGATTATTATAACTAAATATTATATTCACATTTTAAAAAAAAATTAAAACTTATTATATTTTCAAAGGTTATAACCTTCAAAAATTAGATAAAATCACCAAAGGCATAAACACTTAAATGACTATCCCCAAAACACCTAAATACTTAAACCATTAAAACAGTATATCCTGAATAATAAATAATAAATCTCAATTTTATTTGTATTCATTATAATTTTAAATATTTATTTTAATTATTTATTAGTTTATTTTTATAGAATTATAAATTACAAAATAAATTATGAGGAATACAAATATAATTTAAATATTTTTTTTTAAATAACTAAAATATAAACTTATAAAAAAGCTAAATATTAAAAAAAGTATTATTTAGAAATATATACTTTGATTTTGAATAAATTTAGATTTAGCAAATATATTTTAAAAAATATCTATCTTATTAATAATAGTTTATTAATTTATTTATTGATCATTATTATAATATCTAGCAATGTGATTATTTATATTTAATTTAAATGACTTATATTTATTAAGATTATTATAACTAAATATTATATTTACATTTGAAAAAAATTTAGAAATTTTTATATCTTCAAATGTTATAACCTTCAAAAATTAGAAAAAAAAATAAAAATAAATTTTTTGTTTTATCATTGTTTAAATAAAACTTATAGACCACTAAATGCCAAAACACTTAAATCTATAAACTCCTAAACACAAAAGCCCCTAAATACTTAAAAGTTTAAACTCGTAACCTTAAATATAATTTAAATAATTTATTTTTCATCAAAAAAAAAAGCTTATAAAAAGAAGCAAATACTAAAAAACAAAAATTATTATTTTGTAATAAATTTTACTTTGATTTTGAATAATTTTAGGTTTTGCAATTAAATTTTAATTTATATCTATCTTATTAATAATAGATTATTAATTTTTTTTATCATTATTAGAATATTTATTAATAAAATTATTTATATTGAATTTATATGAAATATAAATATAATGATTATTATAACTAAATATTGAATTCACTTTTGAAAAAAATTTAAAAATTATTATATTTTCAATGGTTATAAAATTTGAAAATATCAAAAAATAATAAAAAGAAATTTTTTATTTATTTAATTTTTAAATAAAACCTATAACCACTAAATGCATACAGAGTTAAATCAGTAAACTCCTAAACCTCGTAATGCCTAAATACATAAACCATTAAACCGCTATACACTACTTAATAATTAATAAATCTAATTATTATTTCTATTTATTATAATTTTAAATATTCATTTTAATTATTTATTATTTTATTTTTATAAAAATATTTATTACAAAATAAAGTAAGAGTGCGAGAAATATAATCTAAATAATTTATTTTTAATCAATAAAAGTATTTACGCTTATAAAATAAGTAAAAATTTAAAAATTATTATTATGTAATATATTTTTATTTAATTCTGAATCAATTTGGGTTTTGTAAATATTATTTAATTAATATTTATCTTATTAATAATTGTTTATTAATTAAATTTTTGATCATTATTATAATATCTATCAATAAAATTGTTTATATTGAATTTATATGATATATAATTATTCATATTATTATAACAAAATATTATATTCACATTTCAAAAATATTAAATATTATTATATTTTCAATGGTTATGACCTATGAAAATGAGAAAAAATTACAAAATTTTTTTTCTTATTTTATTGTTTAAATAAAACCTATAAACCACTAAATACCTAAAAACATAAATCGCTAAACTCCTAAATAAAAAAACCTTTAAATACTTAAACAATTAAACTGGTATACATTAATAATAAATCATAAATTTCATTTTAATAAATTTTTGTTTTTAAAATTTTGCCTCTTTTTATAAGCATATATTTTTTTTTGATAAAAAATAAATTATTTAAAATAGATCTGTCTCACTAATAATTTATTTTGCAATTAATATTTCTATCAAAATTAACTGATAAATAATTAAAATAATAATTTAAAATTACACTTAATAAAAATAAAAATGAGATTAATGATTTATTATTAATGTATACCAATTTAATAGTTTATGTATTTAGAAGTTTTCTCGTTTAGCTGTTTTGTGATTTATGTTTTTAGGCTTTTAGTGGTTTATAGGTTTTATTTAAATAATAAAATGACAAAAAATTTTGTAATTTTTTGTCATTTTCATAGGTTTTAACCTTTGAAAATATAATAATTTTTTATTTTTTTTAAATGTTAATATAATATTTAGTTATAATATTCTTAATAATTATATATAATGTAAGCTCAATATAAATAATTTTATTAATAGATATTATAATAATGATCAATAAAAAATTAATAAACTATTATTAATAATAATGATATAATTTAAAATATAATTGCAAAAACTAAAATGATTCAAAATCAAAATAAAATATATTACAAAATAATAAATTATTGTTTTTAAAATTATTCCTCTTTTTATAAGCATATATTTTTTTTTGATAAAAAATAAATTATTTAAAATAGATCTGTCTCACTAATAATTTATTTTGCAATTAATATTTCTATCAAAATAAACTGATAAATAATTAAAATAATAATTTAAAATTACACTTAATAAAAATAAAAATGAGATTAATGATTTATTATTAATGTATACCAATTTAATAGTTTATGTATTTAGAAGTTTTCTCGTTTAGCTGTTTAGTGATTTATGTTTTTAGGCTTTTAGTGGTTTATAGGTTTTATTTAAATAATAAAATGACAAAAAATTTTGTAATTTTTTGTCATTTTCATAGGTTTTAACCTTTGAAAATATAATAATATTTAAAATTTTTTGAAATGTGATTACAATATTTAGTTATAATAATTTTAATCATTATATATCATATAAATTCAATATAAATAATTTTATTGATATATATTATTATAATGATCAAAAATTAAATTAATATACTATTAATAATAAGATAGATATTAATTAAAAAATATTTACAAAACCAAAATTGATTCAAAATTGAAGTAAAAAATATAACTGGATAATAATTGTTAATTTTTAAAATTTTACTTCTTTTATAAGCGTATATTTTTTTTTGATTAAAAATAAATTATTTAAATTATATTTGTCACACTCATAATTTATTTTGTAATAAATATTTATATAAAATAAAACTATAAATAATTAAAATGGATATTTAAAATAATAATAAATTAAAATAAAAATTAGATTTCTTACTTATTAAGTAGTATATAACAGCCTAATGGTTTATGTATTTAGGCATTACAGGCCTTAGGAGTTTACTATTTTACTGTGTATGCATTTAGTGGTTTATAGGTTTATTTAAAAATTAAAATAACAAAATATTTATTTTTATTATTTTTTGATAATTTCAAAGGTTATAATCTTTGAAAATATAATAATTTTTAAATTTTTTTCAATTGTGAATTCAATATTTAGTTATAATAATCATTATATTTATATATCATATAAATTCAATATAAACATTATTAAAGATAAATATTCTAAAAATGATCAAAAAATAAATTAATAATCTATTATTAAAATGATAGCTATCAATTAAAAAAAATAAAAAAACCTAAAATGATTCAGAAGAAATAAAAATATATTACTATATAATAATTTATTGATTTGAAATTTTTTTTCTTTTAAAAAGTTTATCCATATTTTTTTGATGAAAATTAATTTATATAAATTATATTTGTCTAACTCATAATTTATTTTTTAATTAATATTTATATAAAAATAAACAAATAAATAATTAAAATGAATATTTAAAATTATAATGAAAAAAATAATTTTGAGATTTATTCTTTATTATTTTGGCTATACCAGTCTAATTTAAATTAGATTTGGCTCGCTAATAATTTATTTTATAATTAATATTTCTATAAAAATAAACTGATAAATAATTAAAATAAAAATTTAAAATTATAATGAAAAAAATTAAAATGAGATTTATGAATTATTATTAATGTATACCAGTTTATTATTTTAAGTATTAAAGGTTTTTTCATTTATGACTTTAGCGATTTATGTTTTTAGGCATTTAGTGGTTTATAGATTTTATCTAAATAATGAAATAACAAAAAAATTATTTTTGATATTTTTTCACATTTTCAAAGTTTATAACCTTGGAAAATATAATTATTTAAATATTTTTTAAAAATGTGAATACAATATTTAGTAATATTAATCATTATAATTATATATAATATAAACTAAATAAAACAATTTTATTTATGGATATGATATCAAATTTCAAAAAATAAATTTATATACTATTATTAATATGATAGATATAAATTAAAATATAATTGCAAAACCTAAAAATATTCAAAATCCAAGTAAAATTTATTACTAAATAATAATTTTTTTTAATTTTTGCTTCTTTTTATAAGCTTATATTTTTTTTTGATGAAAAATAAATTATTTAAATTATATTTATATCACTCATAATTTATTTTGTAATTAATATTTTAATAAATTATTTAAATTATATTTAAGGTTTTTGAGTTAAAAGGTTTAAGTATTTAGGGGCTTTTGTTTTTAGGAGTTTAGAGGTTTAAGTGTTTAGGCATTTAGTGGTTTATAAGTTTTATTTAAACAATGATATAACAAAAATTTATTTTTATTATTATTTTTATTTTTGAAGGTTATAACCTTTGAAAAAATATTAATTTTTAAATTTTTTTCAAATGTAAATATAATATTTAGTTATAATAATCTTAATAATTATAAGACATTTAAATTCAATATAAATAATTACATTCCTAGATATTATAATAATGATACAAAAAATTTAATAAACTATTATTAATAAGATAGATATTATTTAAAATATATATGCAAAATCTAAATTTATTCAAAATCAAAGTAAAATATATTACATAATAATAATTTTTTTAATGTTTTGCTTTTTTTATAACTTTATATTTTTGTTATTATAAATAAATTATTTAAATTAAATTGTCTTACTAGTAATTTATTTTGTAAGTTGTAATTCTATAATAATAAACTAATAAAAAATTAAATTAATTATTTAAAATTATAATGAATACAAATAAAATTGAGATTTATTATTTATATTCAAAATATAGCAGTTTAATTGTTTAAGTATTTAGGTGTTTTTGGTGTAGGAGTTTAGTGATTTATGTGTTTAGACCTTTAGTGATTTATAGTTATTATCTAAAGAATTAAAAAACAAAAAATTTAATTTTTTGAATTTTTTTAATTTTTGAAGGTTGTAACCTTTGAAAATATAATAATTTTTAATTTTTTTAAATGTGAATATGATATTTAGTTATAATAATCTTAATAATTATATTTAATGTAAACTAAATATAAATAATTTTATTAATAGATATTATAATAATGATCAATAAATAAATTAATAAACTAGTATTAATAAGAATGATATAAATTAAAATATAATTGTAGAATCTAAAATGATTCAAAATCAAAATAAGATATATTACTAAATATTAATTTTTTATTTTAAAAATTTTGCATCATTTTATAAGCATATATTTTTTTTGATGAAAAATAAATTATTTAAATTATATCTGTCTCGCTAATAATTTATTTTGTAATTAATATTTCTATAAAAATAAATTGAAAAATAATTAAAATGAATATTTAAAATTATAATGAATACTAATAAAAAAAGATTTATGATTTATTATTTAGGGTATACCAATTTAATGGTTTATGTTTTTTGTGGTTTTGCGGTTAAGGAGTTTAATGATTTATATGTTTGCACATTTATGTGTTTATAGGTTTTATTTAATCAATGAAATAACAAAAAATTTATTTCTATGAATTTTCGTGATTTTCAAAGGTTATACCCTTTGAAAGTATAATAATTTGTTAATCTTTCTAAAATATGAATACAATACTTTGTAATAATAATCTTAATAATTATATTTGATGTAAATTTAATATAAAAAATTGTATTAATATATATTATTATAATGATCGAAAAATTAATTAATAAACTATTATTAATAAGATAGATATTAATTAAAATATAGTTACAGAACCCAAAATAATTCATAATCATAGTAAATTATATTACAAAATAAAATTTTAAATTTTTGAAATTTTGTTTATTTATATAAGCTTATATTTTTTTTCATAAATAATAATTTATTTAAATTATATTTGTCTCACTCATTATTTATTTTGTAGTTAATATTTCTATAAAAATAAACTAAAAAATAAATAAAATGAATATTTAAAATTATAATGAATACAAATAAAAATGAGTTTTTTTATTTATTAATTAGGTTATATAGGTTTAATGTATTAAGTATTTATGGGGTTTTGGGGTTGAGGAGTCTAGAGATTTAAATGTTTAGGCATATAGTTGTTTATAAGTTTTATTTAAATAATAAAATAATAAAATAATAAAATAATAAAAAAATTAATTTTGTTATTTTTTATCATTTTTGAAGGTTATAACCTTTGAAAATATAATAATTTTTAAAGTTTTTTCAAATGTAAATATAATATTTAGTGATAATAATCTTAATAATTATAAGACATTTAAATTCAATATAAGTAATTTTTTTGTTAGATATTATAAAATTGAACAAATAATAAATTAATAAACTATTCTTAATAAGATTGATAGCAATTAAAATATAATTGTAAAACCAATACATAATGATTCAAAATCAAAGTAAAAAATTTTACTAAATAATAATTTTTTGTTTTTAAATTTGTACTTTTTTTTACATGCTTATATATATTTTTTGATTAAAAATAAATTTCTAAAATTATAGTTTCTCGCTCATTATTTATTTTGTAATTAATATTTCTATAAAAAATAAACTAATAAATATGTAAAATGAATATTTAAAATTATAATGAATACAAATTAAAATGAGATTTATGAATTATTATTTAGGGTATACCAATTTAAAGGATTATCTATATAGAGGTATCAGGATTATTTTGTTTAGTGATTTAATTGCTTAGGCATTTAGTGGACTAAAGCTTTTTTTAAACAATAGAATAACAAAGAAAAAATATTTTTTTTATTTTTTCACATTTTCAAAGGTTAACCTTTGAAAATATAATAATTCTAAAATTTTTTTCAAAAGTGAATACAATATTTAGTTATAATAATCATTATATTTATATATCATATAAATTCAATATAAACATTTTTATGGATAAATATACTAATAATGATGAAAAAATAACTTAATAATCTATTATTAATAAGATAGATATCAATTATAATATAATTACACACCCTAAAATAATTTAAAAGCAAAGCAAAATATATTACAATACAATAATTTTTTGTTTTGAAATTTTTTTTTTCTTTTAAAAAGTTTATCTATAATTTTTTGATGAAAAATAATTTATATAAATTATATTTGTGTAACTCATAAATTATTTTGTTATTAATATTTATATAAAAATAAACAAATAAATAATTAAAATGAATATTTAAAATTATAATTAAAAAAATGAGATTTAATATTTATTATTTAGGGTATACCGGTCTAATTTAAATTAGATCTGTCTCACAATTAATTAATTTTGTATTTAATATATCTATAAAAATAAACTGAAAATTAATTAAAATAAAAATTTAAAATTATACTAAATAAAAATTAAAATGATATTTATGAATTATTATTAATATATACTAGTTTAATGGTTTAAGTATTTAGAGGTTTTGTATTTTAGTAGTTTAGCGATTTAGGTTTTTAGGCATTTAGTGGTTTATAGGTTTTATTTAAATAATAAAATAAAGAAAAATTTGTAATTTTTTTGTCATTTTCATAGGTTATAACCTTTGAAAATATAATAATATTTAAAATTTTTTGAAATGTGAATACAATATTTAGTTATAATAATATTAATAATTAAATATCATATAAATTCAATATAAACAATTTTATTGATAGATATTATAATAATGATCAAAAATTAAATTAATAAACTATTAATAATAAGATAAATATTAATTAAAAAATATTTACAAAACCCAAATTGATTCAAAATTAAAGTAAAATATATTACTGGATAATAATTTTTAATTTTTAAATTTATACTTCTTTTATAAGCATATATATATCTTTTGATTAAAAATAAATTATTTAAATTATATTTGTCGCACTAATAAATTATTTTATAATAAATATTTCTATAAAAATAAACTAATAAATAATTAAAATGAATATTTAAAATTATAATAAATAGAAATTAAAATTAGATTTATTAATTATTATGTATTATATAGTAGTTTAATGGTTTATGTATTTAGGTATTACGGGGTCTAGGTGTTTACTGATTTAATTGTGTTTGCATTTAGTGGTTTATAGGTTTTGTTTAAAAAATAATATTTAGTGAATGAATATAAATTAAAATATAATTGTAAATTCTAAAATTATTCAAAATCCAAGTAAAATTTATTACTAAATAAAAATTTTTGTTTTTTAGTTTTTGCTTCTTTTTATAAGCTTATATATTTTTTTGATGAAAAGTAAATTATTTAAATCATATTTGTATCACTCATAATTTATTTTGTAATTAATATTTTAATAAATTATTTAAATTTTATTTAAGGTTTTCGAGTTTAATGGTTTAAGTATTTAGGGGCTTTTGTGTTTAGGAGTTTGGTGGTTAAGTGTTTAGGCATTTAGTGGTTTATAAGTTTTATTTAAACAATGATATAGCAAAAAATTTATTTTTATTATTTTTTTTAAAATTTGAAGGTTATAGCCTTTGAAAATATAATTATTTTTAAATTTTTTTCAAATTTAAATATAATATTTCATTATAATAATCTTAATAATTATAAGTAATTTAAATTCAATATAAATAATTACATTTCTCGATATTATAATAATTATCAAAAAAATTTAATAAACTATTATTAATAAGATAGATATTATTTAAAATATATTTGCAGAATCTAAATTTATTCAAAATTAAAGTGTATATTACTTAATAATAATTTTTTTAATGTTTTGTTTTTTTATATTTTTATATTTTTGTTATAATAAATAAATTATTTAAATTAATTTGTCTTACTCATAATTTATTTTGTAATTTATAATTCTATAATCATAAACTAATAAATAATTAAAATGAATATTTAAAATTATAATGAATACAAATAAAATTGAGATTTATTATTTATTCTTCAGGATATACTAGTTTAATGGTTTAAGTATTTAGGTGTTTTTTGGTTCAGAGTTTAGTGATTTAAGTGTTTAGACCTTTAATGATTTATAGTTATTATCTAAAGAATTAAAAAACAAAAAATTTAAATTTTAGAATTTTTTTAAATTTTGAAGGTTGTAACCTTTGAAAATAATAATTTTAAATTTTTTTAAATGTTAATATAATATTTAGTTTTAATAATCTTAATAATTATATATAATTTAAACTAAATATATATAATTTTATTTATAGATATTATAAAAATGATCAATAATAAATTAATAAACTAGTATTATTAAGAATGATATAGATTAAAATATAATTGTAGAATCTAAAATGATTCAAAATGAAAATAAGATATATTACTAAATAATTATTTTTTATTTTAAAATATTTGCCTCATTTTATAAGCATATATATTTTTTTGATGAAAAATAAATTATTTAAATTATATGTCTCACTAATAATTTATTTTGTAATTAATATTTATATAAAAATAAATTGATAAATAATTAAAATGAATATTTAAAATTATAATGAATACTAAAAAAGAGATATATGATTTATTATTTAGGATATATCTATTTAATGGTTTATGTTTTTTGTGGTTTTGAGGTTGAGTTTATTGATTTATATGTTTGCACATTTAGGTGTTTATAGGCTTTATTTAATCAATGAAATAATAAAAAATTTATTTATATGAATTTTCATGATTTTCAAAGGTTATAACCTTTGAAAATATTATAATTTTTTAATCTTTCTAAAATATGAATACAATACTTAGTTATAATAATTTTAATAATTATATTTGATGTAAATTTAATATAAACAATTTCATTAATATATATTATTATAATGATCGAAAAATAAATTAAGAAACTATTATTAAAAAGATAGATATTAATTAAAATATATTTGCAGAACCCAAAATAATTCAAAATCAAAGTAAATTATTTTACTAAATAAAATTTTAAATTTTTGATATTTTGTTTATTTTTATAATCTTATTTATTTTTTTCAAAAAAAATTATTTATTTAAATTATATGTCTCACTCATTATTTATTTTGTAATTAATATTTCTATAAAAATAAACTAAAAAATAATTAAAATGAATATTTAAAATAATAATGTATATAAATAAAAATGTAATTTATTATTTATTATTTAGGTTATATAGGTTTAATGATTTAAGTTTTTATGATGTTTTGGGGTTAAGGAGTCTAGATATATAAATGATCATGCATTTAGTGGTTTATAAGTTTTATTTAGATAACAAAATAAAAAAAATTATTTTTGTGATTTTTTATAAATTTTGAAGGTTATAACCTTTGAAAATATAATAATTTTTAAATTTTTTTTAAATGTAAATATAATATTTAGTTATAATAATCTTAATATTTATAAAACATTTAAATTCAAAATAAGTAATTTTATTGGAAGATATTATAATAATGATCAAAAAATAAATTAATAAACTAGTATTAATAAGATTGATAGCAATTAAAATATAAATGAAAAACCTATAATGATTAAAAATCAATGTAAAATATATTACTAAATGATAATTTTTTGTTTTTAAATTTTTACTTCTTTTTATAAGCTTATATTTTTTTTGATTAAAAATATATTATTATAATTATATTTGTCTCACACTTTATTTATTTTGCAATTAATATTTCTATCAAAAATAAAGTAATAAATAATTAAAATGAATATTTAAAATTAGAATGAAAACAAATTAAAATGAGATTTATGATTTATTATATTTGGTATACCATTTTAAAGGATTGTTAATTTAGGCGTTTTGTCATTGACGAGTTTAGCAATTTATGTTTTTAGGCATTTACTGGTTTATAGTTTTTTTTTATATAATAAAAATAATTTTTTTTTAATTTTATCTGATTTTCAAAGGTTATAACCTTTAAAAATAAAATAATTTTTAAAATTTTTTGAAATGTAAATACCATGTATAATTATATTAATATTACTAATTATAAATCATATAAATTCAATTTAAACAATTTTAATGATAGATAGTATAATAATGATCAAAAATTAAATCAATAAACTATTATTAATAATATAAATTTTAAATAAAATATAATTACATAACACAAAATGATTCAAAATCAAATCAAAATATATTACTAAATAATATTATTTAATTTTCAAATATTTCCTTCTTTTTATAAGCTTATATTTTTTATTGGTTAAAAATAAATTATTTAAATAATATTTGTCTCACTCTAAATTTATTTTGTAATTAATTTTTCTAAATAATTAAACTATAAATAATTAAAATGATTATTTAAAATTATAATAAATAGAAATAAAAATGAGATGTATTATTTATTAAGTAGTATATATCTATTAAAAGGTTTATGTATTTAAGGATTTCGGGGTCTATGAGCTTACTGATTTAAGTAAGTAAGGATTTAATGATCTATAGGTTTTATTTTAAATATGAAATAACAAAAAATTTATTTTTATTATATTTTCTCATTTTTTAAGGTTATAACCTTAGAAAATATAATAATTTTTAAATTTCATTTCAAAAGTGAATACAATATATATTTATAATAATCATAATAATTATATATTATATAAATTCAATATAAAAAATTTTATTGATATATATTCTAATAATTTTCAAAAATAAATTAAAAATCTATTATAAATAAGATTGATATTACTTAAAATATAATATCAAAACCTAAAATGATTCAAAAGCAAAACAAAATATATCACTAAATTATAATTATTTGTTATTAAATTTTATGATTTTTATAAGCTTATCACTTTTTTGATGAATAATATTTTTAATAAATTATATTTTTACTCATAATTTATTTTATAATTAATAAATATATAAAAATAAAAAACTAAACAATCAAAATTAATTTTTTAAATTATAATGCAAACAAATAAAAATGAGATTTATTAATTATTATTTAGGGTATACCGGTTTAAAGGATTATCTATACAGGGGTATCAAGATTTTGTAGTTTAGTGATTTAAGTGCTTAGACATTTAGTGGTGTATAGGTTTTATTTAAACAAAGAAATAACAAAAAAAACTTATTTTTTTTATTTTTTGACATTTTCAAATGTTATAATTTTTGAAAATATAATAATTTTAAATTTTTTTAAAAAGTGAATACTATATTTAGTTATAATAATATTTATATTTATATATCATATAAATTCAATATAAACATTTTTATTGAAAAATATTCTAATAATGATCAAAAAATAAATTAATAATCTATTATTAATAAGATAGATATCAATTAAAATATAATTAAAAATCCAAAAATGATTTAGAAGCAAAGCAAAATATATTAATATATAATAATTTTTTGTTTTGAAATTTTTTTTTCTTTTAAAAGTTTATCTATATTTTTTTGATGAAAAATAATTTATATAAATTATATTTGTGTAACTTTTAATTACTTTTGTTATTAATATTTATATAAAAATAAGCAAATAAATAATTAAAATGAATATTTAAAATTATAATGAAAAAAAATGAGATTTATTATTTATTTTTAGGGTATAGCGGTCTAATTTAAATTAGATCTGTCTCACTAATAATTTATTTTGTAATTAATATTTCTATAAAAATAAATTGATAAATAATTAAAATAAAAATTTAAAATTATACTGAATAAAAATTAAAATGAGATTTATGATTTATCATAATATATACCAGTTTAATGGTTTTGACATATAGTAGTTTATTGATTTATGTTTTTAGGCATTTATTATTTTATAGGTTTAATTTAAACAATAAAATAACAAAAAAAATTTGTAATATTTTTTCATTTTCAGAGGTTATAACCTCTGAAAATATAATAAAATTTAAGATTTTCTGAAATGTGAATACAATATTTAGTTATAATAATATTAATAATTATATATCATATAAATTCAATATAAACAATTTTATTGATAGATATTATAATAATGATCAAAAATTAAATTAATAAATAATTAATAATAAGATAGATATTAATTAAAAAATATTTAGAAAACCCAAATTGATTCAAAATTAAAGTAAAATATATTATTGAATAATAATTTTTAATTTTTAAATTTTACTTGTTTTATAAGAGTAGATATCTTTTTTTATTAAAAATAAATTATTTAAATTATATTTGTCGCACTCATAATTTATTTTGTAAAAAATATTACTATAAAAATAAACTAATAAATAATTAAAATGAATATTTAAAATTATAATGAATATAAATAAAAATTAGATTTATTAATTATTATGTATTATATAGCGGTTTAATGCTTTATGTATTTAGGTATTACGTGGTTTAGAAGTTTACTGATTTAATTGTGTATGCATTTAGTGGTTTATAGGTTTTATTTTAAAAATAAAATAACTAAGAATTTATTTTTATTATTTTTTGATATTTTCAATGGTTATAACCTTTGAAAATATAATAATTTTTAATTTTTTTTCAAAAGTGAATTCAATATTTAGTTATAATAATAATTATATTTATATTTCATATAAATTCAATATAAATAATTTTATTGATAAATATTCTAATAATTATCAAAAAATAAAATAATAATCTATTATTAATAAGATTAATATCAATTAAACTATAATTACAAAACCAAAAATGATTCAGAAGCAAAGCAAAATATATTACTATATAATAATTTTTTGTTTTTAAATTTTTTTTTCTTTTTAAAAGTTTATCTATATTTTTTTGATGAAAAATAATTTATATAAATTATATTTGCCTAACTCATAATTTATTTTTTAATTAATATTTATATAAAAATAAAAATTAATAATTAAATGAATAATTAAAATTATAATTAAAATGAATAATTAAATTATAATCAAAAAAATGAGATTTATTATTTATTACTAAATAATAATTTTTTTAATGTTTTGCTATTTTTATAAGTTTATATTTTTGTTATTAAAAATAAATTATTTAATTTATATTTGTCATACTCATAATTTATTTTATAATTTATAATTATATAATAATAAACTAATAAATAAATAAATGAATATCTAAAATTAGAATGAATACAAATAAAATTGAGATTTATTATTTATTATTCAGGATATACTGGTTAAATGGTTTAAGTATTTAGGTGTTTTGTGGTTTAGGAGTTTAATGATTTAATTGTTTAGACCTTTAGTGATTTATAGTTTCTATTTTAAGAATGAAAAAACAAAAAATTTAATTTTTTGATTTTTTTTAATTTTTGAAGGTTATAACCTTTTAAAATATAATAATTTTAAATTTTTTTTAAATGTGAATATAATATTTAGTTATAATAATCTTAATAAATTTATATATTGTAAACTAAAAATAAATAATTTTATTAATAAATATTATAATAATGATCAATAAATAAATTAATAAACTAGTATTAATAAGAATGATATAAATTAAAATATAATTTTAGAATCTAAAATGATTCAAAATCAAAATAAGATTTATAACTAAATAATAATTTTTTATTTTTAAAATTTTGCCTCTTTTTATCAGCATATATATTTTTAATTTTTGAAAGTTATTACCTTTAAAAATATAATAATTTTTATTCTTTTTAAATGTGAATATAATATTTAGTTATAATAATCTTAATAATTATATATAATGTAAACTCAATATAAATAATTTTATTGATACATATTATAAAAATTATCAATAAATAAATTAATAAACTAGTATTTATAAGAATGATATAAATTAAAATATAATTGTAGAATCTAAAATGATTAAAAATCAAAATAAGATATATTACTAAATAATAATTATTTATTTTTAAAAATTTGCCTTTTTTATTAGCATTTTTTTTCATGAAAAATAAATTATTTTAACTATATATGTCGCACTAATAATTTATTTTGTAATTAATATTTCTATAAAAATAAATTGATAAATAATTAAAATGAATATTTAAAATTATAATGAATACTAATAAAAATTAGAATTATGATTTATTTTGAGACTATACTAATTTAATATTATGAGTATTTTTGAGTTTCATGGATTAGGAGTTAAGTCATTTTAGTATTCAGTCATTTAGTGCTTTATAGGTTTTATTTTAAAAATAAAATAAAAAAAATATTTTTTTTATTTTTTCTCATTTTTGAAGGTTATAACCTTTGAAAATATAATAATTTTAATTTTTTTTTTGAAAAAATGAATACAATATGAAGTTAATAATCATAATAATTTAATATCATATAAATTCAATATAAATTATTTTATTGGTATATATTATAATAATGATCATAAAAAAATAATAAACAATTATTAATGAAATAAATATTGTTTAAAATATATTTGCAAAACCTAAAATGATTCAAAATTAAATTGAATTATTTTACTAAATATTAATTTTAAATTTTTAAATTTTTGTATCCATTTATATGCTTATATATTTTTTTATGAATAATTAATTTTTTAAATTATATTTGTTTCACTAATAATTTATTTTTTAATTTATATTTCTATAAATATAAACTAATAAATAATTAAGATATATGTTTAAAATTAAAATGAATACTAATAAAAATGAGATTTATTATTTATTATATATAGTATACCGGTTTAATAGTTAAATTATTTAGGGGTTTTGTCGTTTAGAAGTTTAGCAAATTATGTTTTTAGGCATTTAGTGGTTTATAGGTTTTATTTATATAATAAAAATACAATTTTTTTTTGATTTTTCTCATTTTCAAAGGTTATAATCTTTGAAAAGAAAATAATTTTTAAAATTTTTTAAAATGTGAATACCATGTTTAATTATATTTAAATCTCACTAATTATATATTATATTAAATTCAATTTAAACAATTTTAATGATAGATATTATAATAATGATCAAAATTAAATTAACAAACTATTAATAAAAATATAAATATTAATTAAAATATATTTACACAACACAAAATGATTCAAAATCAAATCAAAATATATTACTAAATTATAATATTTAATTTTTAAAATTTTCCTTCTTTTTTTAAGATTATATTTTGTTGATTAAATATAAATTAGTTAAATATTATTTGTTTCAATCAAAATTTATTTTGAATTAATTTTTCTAAAAATTTAAACTATAAATAATTAAAATGAATTTTTAAAATTATAATAAATAGAAATTTAAATGAGATTTATTATTTAATAAGTAAAATATAGCTATTAAAAGGTATATGTATTTAGTGGTTTAGGGGTTTATGAGCATACTGATATAAGTAAGTAATCATTTAATGGTCTATAGGTTTTATTTAAAAAATAAAATAACAAAAAATTTATTTTTTTTATTTTTTCTCATTTATTAAGGTTATAACTTTTCAAAATATAATAATTTTTAAATAATTTTAAAAGTGAATACAATATTTATTTATAATAATCATAATAATTATATTTCATATAAATTTAATATAAATAATTTTATTGATAGATATTCTAATAATTATCAAAAAATAAATTAAAAATTTATTATGAATAAGATTGGTATTACTTAAAATATAATATCAAAACCTAAAATGATTCAAAAGCAAAGCAAAATATATTACTAAATAATAATTATTTGTTTTTAAATTTTTATTCTTTTGATAAGCTTATCTATTTTTTGATGAAAAATAATTTTTATAAATTATATTTTTAATTCATAATTTATTTTATAATTAATACAGATATACAAATAAAAAACTAAAAATCAAAATAAATTTTTTAAATTATAATGAAAACAAATAAAAATGAGATTTATTAATTATTATTTAGTGTATACCGGTTTAAAGGATTATATATATATGGGTATCAGGATTTTGTAGTATAGTGATTTAAGTGTTTAGGCATTGAGTGGTGTATAGGTTTTATTTAATCAATGAAATAATAAAAAAAATATTTTTTTTATTTTTTCACATTTTCAAAGGTTATAACCTTTGAAAATATAATAATTTTAAAATTTTTTTCTGAAGTGAATATAATATTTCAGTCATAATAATCATTATATTTATATATCATATAAATTCAATATAAACATTTTTATTGATAAATATTCTAATAATGATCAAAGAATAAATTAATAATCTATTATTAATAAGATAGATATCAATTAAAATATATTTACAAAACTTAAAATGATTCTGAAGCAAAGCAAAATATATTACTATATAATAATTTTTTGTTTTGAAATTTTTTTTTCTTTTAAAAAGTTTATCTATATTATTTTGATGAAAAATATTTTATATAAATTATATTTGTGTAATTCAAAATTTATTTTGCAATTAATATTTATATAAAAATAAACAAATAAATAATTAAATTTGAATATTTAAAATTAAAATGAAACAAAAATGAGATTTATTCTTTATTATTTAGGGTATACCAGTTTAATTTAAATTAGATATATCTCACTAATAATTTATCTTGTAATTAATATTTCTATAAAAATAAACTGATAAATTATTAAAATTAAAATTATATTGAATATTTAAAATAATTTATTTTGTTCCTCTCTCAACTGTAGAAAGATTGCTAAAGCTCTAACCAAAATAATAAGAGCTTTTACTTTAACTCAATTATGTCTCATCATATTTGATGTTGAATCACTGAGCTCTCAAAGGTAATTTGGATCATTTACGCTAACAGACTAAACCAAAGTTGTACCCCTATGTGTTGAAATAGCTAGTTGTTGAGGATGCTATTTATATTGATTATTGTAATTTCTTATAAAATATCTCTCATGCACACACTCAAAGCTATTTTTTTAAAACATAGTTCACCTCTAAAAAAATAACAAACTTGTAGCCTATTAGAACAAACTTGCCCCAGGGCAGTTTGAGCAGGGCAAGAAGTATGGGCTCTCTTTCAATCAAGAATCAAAAAATTTATTTTATTGGCATGTCTAAGCCCATTTTTTATATCCTCATGGATATGAAAAGTATCATTTCTTTCTTTTTATATTAAATGAGTTATGTATACAAGCTCACAATACCCAAAAAGGTGTAAATGAATCATATTCAAATGTATAAAAGGTTTTAATCATTGCTCAAAATATTAGTTTTGCATATTGACACTTGAGGTCACAAATCAAAGGAAAAAGCCATAGTGATTTTTCCAATCCCATGAATTTTAGCTATAGATAGTTATAAAGAGTAGTACTTGACCTTTAATTATTTCTAGGGTCATGACTTTTGCTCTTGAGGAATGTCCAAAGTTACAATCATTCCTAGTGCAATGAATTTGCAATATAAAGATAAAATGCACAAGCTATGGTCATATCCAATACTTTTGTTGGATAATTACGCGTCCACGGTAGTGAGATTTAAGAAATAGAAACAACACAAACACAGAAAACAAACAATATATATCCCAATCAAGCAAGTATCCACGACAGAATCAAAAAAACGAGAAATCAACACGGGAAATAATGTGGTTCGCTAGTTGCTCAGTACGACTAACTACATCCACCAGAAAATGCTTATGCGATACAGATTAAAACCAAACAAAAACATCTTACAGTATGCAGCACAGAGAGCAGTCGCGAAAAATTGCACAGGGACAAGAGAGAGAGATGATGAATAGTTCCACGGGTCAAAAACAGTCACCCGAAAATAAAATTACAAATTATTTTATATTAAAAAATATCTCGGTTCATTTAACCATAGCGGGTTGGATCATGGAACGGGTCAGGTTCTACTCCAAAAAAATTCGGCCCGCTGACTGGACAGCGGGACCTCCGTTATTGTGCTACTACTGCATCTCCGGGCTTTTTTAATATTTCCTTTCCCGCACATACATGAAAATATTAAAACAGAAAAATATTTTGTTATACAAACAGATTATTAAATAAATACAAATTACATATATAGCAGCTTTGACCCAGTATTATAGTGATTAAATATGTATTCATGATCATTCTTAGTGCCATAACAATATGTTCAAGAGAGAGACACAAGTTATGGCATATTCTCATCAATATGATTTTGTGTTCTAGAGACAAAATATAAAATCATGACCATTGCTAATGCTACAATAATCTAAAGCAAGAAAGAGAAAGAATTCATAACTAACCCCTTGAGTCATGACTTTGTGTTACATATACAAAAAGATAAATCTATGACATTCGTAAAAGTTGTGAATTTCAATTTAAATTTAACACTTAGTCATTTGATTATAAAAGTGCAAAACGTGAGATTTAGGATTTAGGGATTATGGATTAGGGTTATAGTTTATGGTTTAAGGTTTAGGATTTAAAGTTTAGGGTTTATGGTTTTTTTTGTTTTTTTTTGGAAAATAAACACTTTATTTATCATTTAGGCACAAACCTTACAAGAGACTAAAAAGCTGACTAATTTAGGCCAGCCCACAAATCCTATGCACCTTAATGATTCTATGCATAAAATACATAATAAAACATAATGCCTAATAATTCCAAGCGTACGAATACAACTAAAATCACCTGCATTTCCCAGACATTAGAGTTTGCATTGAGTCATTATGCACACTGCGTCCTTTCTATTCGGATTTGTCAAAGCCTTTTGGAGGAACCTAAATGATGCACCATATTAAAACTATGGAAATATAAGATTGTGCATGTGTGTGACTTGAAGCATCAAGCATTTGCCTATGTCATTGCTATTCAATGGAATACATGTAAAATTGAATACCCATAAATCCACAAGTCCATTTCTACGGCACTTTGTCAATTCATTCTCACCTCTGAATTCCACATTTTTTTGCTCCAATGATCCTCAAAAGTGTATCTCTTGGGTTAGAATGCTCCTTCTCGAGTTCCAAGAAGTGGCTATATGTTGCACCGACAAAATATCAAAAAATATGCATGCATCGGTGTGCATGTGTGATGAGGTCCATCTAATAGTCTAATAATCTACGCGTACAACCAATCTACAATACAAGTAAAATTACAAAATGCTATAAAGATGGGTCTTCTGCTCCCGAAAGTGTAGCATCGCCTAATGTGAATTTACAAAATGCATTAGTGGGCCCCACTTAGAGATACTCATGGGTCTATTTGACCTCACTGCATGCTACATAGAGAACAGACAAGATTGTGTGTGTAAGTATGTCATGATCCGTCTCTAAAAGTACATGGTGCATACAAAGTCTAAAATACTATAAGACTACAAACATTAACTACAAGTTTGAATCTTTCGCTCCCGTGTGGTTGGTCTGGACTCCATTGCTTACTGGCCCTGCTTGGTGATGCTTCAGATTTTGTTGGCTCTCCAATTAATCATGGATTACCCGCTACTCCTGTTGGGTGATGGTTGAGTGACCCTCTATGATGCCTGATTGGGCTAGTGGGACCCACTCCTAGCTACTCCTGGGTTTACTCCCGACCACTTTGCTCGGTCTCGTCAATTGTCTGAATGTTATCATCCCAGCTTGCTAGTGGGGCCCTCTACGAGCTGGTGGCCCATACATCTGGCTGCTTCCAGAACTTGCTGGCCCATCTAAATGCTACAACAAAATGGACTAGAATATGTGCACATATGTACTATGGTCCGTCCCTATGTGTGTGTGGTGCAGCAGTATCAGGGTTTAGGAGTTTAGTAATTTATGTATTTATGTATTTCGTGGTTTATAGTTGTTATTTAAGTAATTTAATAACAAAAAAATTATTTTTAAGATTTTTTTTTATTTTAAAGGTTATAACCATTGAAAATATTATAATTTTTAATTTTTTTCAAATGTTAATACAATAATTAATTATAATAGTCATAAAAATTAAATATCATGTAAATTAAATATAAATAATTTTATTGATCGATATTATAATACTGATCATAAAATAGATTAATAAACTATTATTAATAAATAGATTTTAAGTAAAATATATTTGGAAAACCTAAAATGATTCAAAATCAAATTAAAATATATTACTAAATAATAATTTTTTATTTTAAAATTTTTGATTCTTTTTATAAGCTTATAAATTTTTTTGATGAAGATAAATTATTTAAATTATATTTGTCTCATTCATAATTTTATTTTGCAATTAATATTTTTATAAAAATAAACTAATAAATAATTAAAATGAATATTAAAATTATAATGAATACAAATAAAAATGAGATTTATGATTAATTATTTAGGGTATACCGGTTTAATGGTTTAAGTATTTAGAAGTTTAGGAGTTTAGTGATTTAAGTGTTTAGGCATTTAGTAGTTTATATGTTTTATCTAAATAATGAAATAAAAAAAATATTTTTCAATTTTTTTATAAATTTTGAAGGTTATAACCTTTATAAATATAATAATTTTTAAATTTTTTTCAAATGTGAATACAATATTTAGCTATAATAAACTTAATAATTATATATCATGTAAATTAAAAATAAACAATTTTATTGATAGATATTAATAAACTAAATATAAATATAAAAATAATAATGATCAAAAAATAAATTAATAAACTATTATTTATTGATAGATATTTATATATTATTTAAAAATACTTAAACCTTTAAAGATGGTTTAAATGTTTAAGTATTTAATAGTTTTGAGGTTTAAAAGTTTAATGATTTAAGCGTTTAGGCATTTAGTAGTTTATAGGTTTTATATAAATAATAAAATAACAAAAAATGTATTTTTGTGATTTTATCTCATTTTCAAAGATGATAACCTTTAAAAATATAATAATTTTTAAATTATTTTCAAATGTAAATATACTATTTAGTTATAATAATCGTTATAATTATATATCATGTAAATTCAATATGAACGATTTTATTGATGAGTATTATAATAATGATCAAAAAATAAATTAATAATCTATTATTAATAAGATAGATATCAATTAAAATATAATTACAAAACCTAAAATGATTCAGAAGCAAAGCAAAATATATTACTATATAATAATTTTTTGTTTTGAAAATTTTTTTTCTTTTAAAAAGTTTATCTATAATTTTTTGATGAAAAATAATTTATATAAATTATTTTTGTATAGCTCAATTTATTTAGTAATTAATATTTATATATAAATAAACAAATAAATAATTAAAATGAATATTTAAAATTATAATGAAAAAAATTAGATTTATTATTTATTATTTATTATTTAGGGATATTGTTTTAATTTAAATTAGATGTAACTCACTAAAAATTTATTTTGTAATTGATATTTCTATAAAAATAAACTGATAAATAATTAATATAAAAATTTAAAATTATGCTGAATAAAAATTAAAATGAGATTTATGAATTATTATTAATGTTTACCTATTTAATGGTTAAAGTATTTAGAGGATTTGTCATTTAGGAGTTTAGCAATTTATGTTTTTAGGCATTTAGTTGTTTATAGGTTTTATTTAAACAATGAAATAACAAAAAAATTATTTTTGATATTTTTTCACATTTTCAAAGGCTTATAACCTTTGAAAATATAATAATTTTAAATTTTTTTAAAAATGTGAATACATTATTTAGTAATAATAATCATTATAATTATATATAATATAAACTAAATATAAATAATTTTATTGATAGATATGATCTCAATTATCAAAAAATAAATTAATATGCTTTAATTAATATGATATATATAAATTAAAATATAATTAAAAAACCTAAAATGATTCAAAAACAATGTAAAATTTATTACTAAATAATAATTTTTGTTTTTTGTTTTTGCTTCTTTTTATAAGCTTATATTCTTTTTTGATGAAAAATAAATTATTTAAATTATATTTGTATCACTCATAATTTATTTTGTAATTAATATTTCAATATATTATTTAAATTTATTTAAGGTTTATGAGTTTAAAGGTTTAAGTATTTAGGGGCTTCGAGCTTTAGGAGTTTAGAGATTTATGTGTTTAGACATTTAATGGTTTATAAGTTTTATTTAAACAATGATATAACAAAAAAATTATTTTTGTTATTTTTTCTCATTTTTGAAGGTTATAATCTTGCAAAATATAACAATTTTAAATTTTTTTTATATGTGAATACTATATTTAGTTATGATAATCTTAATAATTATATATCATGTAAATTCAATATAAACAATTATAATGAAATATATTTTATTAATGATCAAAAATAAATTAATAAAGTTTTATTAATAAGATAGATATTATTTTAAATATATTTGCAAAACGTAAATTTATTCAAAATCAAAGTAAAATATATTACAAAATAATACTTTCTTTGATGTTTTGCTTATTTTTATAAGTTTATATTTTTTGTTATTAAAAGTAAATTATTTAAATTATATTTGTCTTCCTCATAATTTATTTTTAATTTATAATTCTATAAAAATAAACTAATAAATAATTAAGATGAATATTTGAAACTATAATGAATACAAATAAAAAAGAGATTTATTATTTATTATTCAGGATATACTAGTTTAATGGTTTAAGTATTTAGGTGTTTTGGGGTTTAGTGATTTAAGTATTTAGGCCTTAAATTATTTATAGTTTTTATTTAAAGAATTAAAAAATAAAAAATTTAATTTTTCGATTTTTTTAATTTTTGAAGATTATAACCTTTGATAATATAATAATTTTTAATTTTTTTTAAAATGTTATTATAATATTTAGTTATAATAATCTTAATAATTATATATAATGTAAAGTCTTAATAAATAATTTTATTAATACATATTATAATAATTATCAATAAAAAATTAATAAAGTATTATTAATAAGAATGATATAAATTAAAAATAATTACAAAATCTAAAATGATTAAAAATCAAAATAAAATATATTACTAAATAATAAATTTTTGTTTTTGAAATTCTGCCACATTTTATTAGGATGTATATTTTTTTTGATGAAAAATAAATTATTTAAATTAGATATGTCTCAGTAATAATTTATATTTTAATTAATATTTCTATAAAAATAAACTGATAAATAATTAAAATAAAAATTTAAAACTATACTTAATAAAAATTAAATTGAGATTTATGATTATTTATTAATCTACACCTATTTACTAGTTTATGTATTTAGAGGTTTTTTCATTTAGGAGTTTAGCAATTTATGTTTTTAGGAATTTAGTGGTTTATAAGTCTTATTTAAACAATAAAATAACAAAAAAAAATTGGTAATTTTTTCTCATTTTCAGAGGTCATAACCTTTTAAAATATAATAATATTTAAAATTTGATGAAAAGTTAATAATATATCTAGTTATAATAATATTAATAATTATATATAATATAAATTCAATATAAACAATTTTATTCATTGATAATATAATAATGATCAAATTTAAATTAATAAACTATTAATAAAAAGATTGATATTAAATAAAAAATATTTACAAAACAGAAAATGATTGAAAATTAAAGTAAAATATATTACTAGTTAATAATTTTTAATTTTTTAATTTTTACTTCTTTTATAAGCATATATTTTTTTTGATTAAAAATAAATTAATTAAAAAATATATGTCGCTCTCATAATTTAATTTGTAATAAATATTTTCATAAAAATAAACTAATAAATAATTAAAATGAATATTTATAATTATAATAAATAGAAATAAAAATTATATTTATTAATTATTAAGTAGTATATAGCAGTTTAATGGTTTATGTAATTAGGGATTATGAGGTTTAGGAGTTTACTAATTTAATTGTGTATGCATTTAGTAGTTTATAGGTTTTATTTAAAATAAAAAATAAAAAAAAATTATTTTTTTTATTTTTGATATTTTCGAAGTTAATAACCTTCGAAAATATAATAATTTTATAATTTTTTTTAAAAGTGAATAAATATTTATTTCTAATAATCATTATAATTATATATCATATAAATTCAATATAAACAATTTTATTGATAGATATTCTAATAATCATAAAAAATTAAATTAATAATCTATTATTATAAAGTTAGATATCAATTAAAATATAATTACAAAACCTAAAATGATTCAGAATCAAACTAAAATATATTACTATATAATAATTTTTTGTTTTTAATTTTTTTCTTCATTTAATAAGTTTATAGATATTTTTTTATAAAAATAATTTATATAAATTATATTTTTTCTAACTTATAATTTATTTTGTATTTAATATTTATATAATAATAAACAAATAAATAATAAAAATGAATATTTAAAATTTTAATGAAAAAAATATAAATGAGATTTATTATTAAATTATTTAGGATATACTGATTTAAAAAATTTATCTATTTAGGGTTTTCGAGATTTAGAAGTTATTGATTTAAGTATTTAGGCATTTAATGGTTTATAGGTGTTATTCAAACAATGAAATAACAAAAAATTTATATTAGATATTTTTTCAAATTTTCAAATGTCAAAAAATTTGAAAATTAATAATTTTAAAATTTTTAAAAAAATGTGAATACAATATATAGTAATAATAATTATTATAACTAAATATAATATAAAATAAATTTAAATAATCTTATTGATAAATACTAAATCAATTATCAAAAAATAAATTAATAAACTATTATTAATATGATAGATATAAATTAAAATATAATTAAAAAACCTAAAATGATTCAAAATCAAAGAAAAATTTAGTAGTAAATAAATTTTTTTTTAGTTTTTCCATCATTTTATATGCTTATATATTTTTTTGATGAAAAATATATTATTTAAATTATATTTTTCACTCATAATTTATTTTGTAAATAATATTTCAATAAATTATTTAAATTATATTTAAGGTTTATGAGTTTAAAGGTTTAGATATTTAGGGGTTTTGGGGTTTAGGAGTTTAGAGATTTATGTATTTTGGTATTTAATGGTTTATAAGTTTTATTTAAACAATGATATAACAAAAAATTTATTTTTGTTATTTTTTTTCATTTTTTAAGGCTATAACCTTTGAAAATATAACAATTTTTAAATTTTTGTTATATGTGAATGCTATAGTTAGTTATGATAATCTTAATCATTATATATCATGTTATTTCAATATAAACAATTATATTAATTGATATTATATTAATGATCAAAAAATTAATTATAAATCTATTATTAATAAGATAGATATTTTTTAAAATATATTTGCAAAACGTAAATTTATTCAAAATCAAAGTAAAATATAAAATTAAATAATAATTTTTTTGATGTTTTGCCTCTTTTTATAAGTTTATATTTTTTGTTTTTAAAAGTAAATTATTTAAATTATATTTTTCTTCCATATAATTTAATTTTAATTTATAATTCTATAAAAATAAACTAATAAATAATTAAAATTAATATTTAAAATTATAATGAATACAAATAAAATTGAGATTTATTATTTATTATTCAGGATATACTAGTTTAATCGTTTAAGTATTTAGGTGTTTTAGGGTTTAGTGATTTAAGTGTTTAGGACTTAAGTGATGTTTAGTTTTTATTTAAAGAATGAAAAAATAAAAAAATAAATTTTTTGATTTTTTTTAAATTTTGAAGGTTATAACCTTTGAAAATATAATAATTTTTAATTTTTTTAAATGTTAATATAATTTTTAGTTATAATATTCTTAAAAATTATATATAATTTAAACTCAATATAAATAATTTTATTAATAGATATTATAATAATGATCATTATAAAATTAATAAACTATTATTAATAAGAATGAAATAAATTAAAATATAATTGCAAAAACTAAAATGATTCAAAATAAAAATAAAATATATTACAAAATAATAAATTTTTGTTTTTAAAATTTTGCCTCTTTTTATAAGCATATATATTTTTTTTTGATAAAAATTAAATTATTTAAAATAGATATGTCTCACTAATAATTTATTTTGTAATTAATATTTCTATAAAAATAAACAGATAAATAATTAAAATAAAAATTTAAAATTATACTTAATAAAAATTAAAATGAGATTTATGAATTATTATTAATGTATACCAATTTAATAGTTTAAGTATTTAAAAGTTTTGTCGTTTAGAAATTTAGCGATTTATGTTTTTATGTTTTTAAATTTTTACTTCTTAATATAGGCTTATTTTTTTTGTTTAAAAATAAATTATTAAAATTATATTTGTCTCACTCATTATTTATTTTGTGATTGATATTTCTATAAAAAATAAACTAATAAATAATTATAATGAATATTTAAAATTATAATGAATACTAATTATAATGAGATTTATGATTTATTATATATGTTATACTGGTTTAATAGTTTGATTATTTAGTGGTTTAATGGTTTTATTTATAGAATAAAAATTTAAAATTATATTTTTGATTTTTTATGATTTTCAAAGGTTATAACCTTTGAAAATAAAATAATTTTTAAAATTTTTTGAAAGGTGAATACCATGTATAATAATATTAATCTTACTAATTATATATCATATAAATTCAATATAAATAATTTTAATGATAGATTTTATAATAATGATCAAAAATTAAATTAATAACCTATTATTAATAAAATAAATATTAATTAAAATATATTTACATAACATAAAAAGATTCAAAATCAAATCAAAATATATTACTAAATAATAATATTTAATTTTTATAATTGTTCTTCTTTTTATAAGCTTATATTTCTTTTTATTAAAATAAATTATTTAAATACTATTTGCATCACTCGAAATTTATTTTGTAATTAATTTTTCTAAAAAATTAAACTATAAATAATTAAAATTAATTTTTAAAATTATAATAAATAGAAAGAAAAATGAGATTTATTATTTATTAAGTAGTATATAGTTGTTAAAAGGTGTATGTATTTAGGGTTTTCGGGATTTATGAGCTTACTGATTTAAGTAAGTAAGCATTTAATGATCTATAGGTTTTATTTAAAAAATGAAATAACAAAAAATTTATTGTTTTTTATTTTTTAATATTTTCAATGGTTATAACCTTTGAAAATATAATAATTTTAAAATTTTTTTCAAAAGTGAATACAATAATTACTTATAATAATCATTATATTTATATATTATATAAATTCAATATAAACATTTTTATTGATAAATATTCTAATAATGATGAAAAAATAACTTAATAATCTATTATTAATAAGATAGATATCAATTAAAATATATTTACCAACCCTAAAATGATTCATAAGAAAAGCAAAATATATTACTATATAATTATTTTTTGTTTTGAAATTTTTTTTTCTTTTAAAAGTTTATCTATATTATTTTGATGAAAAAAATTTATATAAATTATATTTGTGTAACTCATAATTTATTTTGTAATTAATATTTATATTAAAAATAACAAATAAATTATTAAATTTGAATATTTAAAATTATAATAAAAAAAATGAGATTTATTCTTTATTATTTATGATATACCGGTTTAATTTAAATTATATCTGTCTCACTAATAATTTATTTTGTAATTAATATTTCTATAAAAATAAACTAGTAAATAATTAAAATAAAAATTAAAATTATACTGAATAATTAAAATAATTTATTTTGTTCCTCTCTAAACTCTAGAATGATTACTAAAACTCTAACCAAAATAATAGGAGCTTTTACTTTATCTCTATTATGTCTCATCATATTTGATGTTGAATCACTAGGCTATCAAAGGTAATTTGACTCATGTTCGTTAACAGACTAAACGAAAGTTGTACCCCTATGTGTTGAAATAGCTAGTTGTTGACGATGTTATTTATATTGATTAATGTAATTTTTTCTAAAATATCTCTCATGCACACACTCAAAGCAATTTTTTTAAAACATAGTTCACCTCGTTAAAATAACCACCTTGTAGCCTATTAGAACAAACTAGCCCTAGGGTGGTTTGAGCAGGGCAAGAAGTATGGGCTCTCTTTCAATCAAGAATCAAAAAATTTATTTTATTGGCATGTCTACGCCTTTTTTTATATCCTCATGGATATGAAAAGTATCATTTCTTTTTGTTTATATTAAATGAGTTATGTATACAAGCTCACAATATCGAAAAAGATGTAAATGAATCATATTCAAATGTATAAAAGGTTTTAATCATTGCTTAAAATATTAGTCTTGCATATTCACACTTGAGGTCACAAATCAAAGGAAAAAGCCATAGTGATATTTCCAATCCCAAGAATTTTGCTATAGAAAGTTATAAAGAGTAGTACTCGAGCTTTAACTATTTCTAGGGTCATGACTTTTTCTCTTGAGGAATGTCCAAAGTTACAATCATTCCTAGTGCAATGACTTTGCAATATAAAGATAAAATGCACAAGCTATGGTCATATCCAATACCATGACCCAGTATTATAGTGATTAAATATGTATTCATGATCATTCTTAGTGCCATAACAATATGTTCAACAGAGAGACACAAGTTATGTCATATACTCATCAATATGATTTTGTGTTCTAGAGACAAAATATACAATCATGACCATCACTAATCCTACAATAATCTAAAGCAAGAAAGAGACTAAATCCATAACTCACCGCTTGAGTCATGAATTTGTGTTACATATACAAAAAGATAAATCTATGACATTCCGAAAAGTTGTGAATTTCAATTTAAATTTAACACTTAGTCATTTGATTATAAAAGTGCAAAACATGAGATTTAGGATTTATGGTTTATGGATTAGGGTTATAGTTCATGGTTTATGGTTTAGGATTTAAAGTTTAGGGGTTATGGTTTTTTTTGTTTTTTTTTGGAAAATATAAACTTTATTTATCATTTAGGCAGACAACTTACAAGAGACTAAAAAGCTGCCTAATTTAGGCCAGCCCACCAAATCCTATGCACTTTAATGATTCTATGAATAAAATACATAAAAAAACATAATGCCTAATAATTCCAAGCATACGAATACAACTAAAATCACCTGGCATTTTGAACTTTAGAGTTGGCAGTGAGTCATTATGCGCACTGCGTCTTTTCCTTTCGGATTTGTCCAAGCCTTTTTGAAGAACCTGAATGATGCACCATATTAAAACTATGCAAATATAAGATTGTGCATGTGTATGACATGAAGCATCAAGCGTTTGCCTGTGTCAATGCTATGTAATGGAATACATGTAAAACTAAAAACCCATAAATCCAAAAGTCCATATCTACAACACTTCGTCAATTCATTATCACCTCTGAATTCCACATTCTTTTGCTCCAATGAACCCAAGAGAGTATCTCTTGGGTTAGAATGATTCCTCCTCGAGCTCCAAGAAGTGACTGTATGTTACACCGACAAAATATCAAAAAATATGCATGCATCGATGTGCATGTGTGATGAGGTTCATCTCATAGTCTAATTATCTACGGGCACAACCAAGCTAGAATACAAGTAAAATTACAAAATGCTATAAAGATGGGTCTTCTGCTCCACGTAGTGTAGCATCGCCTAATGTGTATTTACAAAATGCATTAGTGGGCCCCACTTAGATATACTCATGGGTCCAATTGCCCTAATTGCATGCTACATAGAGAACAAACAATATTGTTTGTTGAGTATGTCATGATCCGTCACTATAATTATATGGTGCATACAAAGTCCATAATACAAATAAGACTACAAACATAAACTACAAGTTTGAATCTTTAGGTCTCGTGTGGCTGGTCTGGACTCCATTGCTTACTAGCCCTGCTTGGTGATGCTTCGGATTTTTCCGGCTCTCCAATTAATCATGGATTACCCGCTACTCCTGTTGGGCGGCGTTTGGGTGGCCCTCTATGTTGCATGATAGGGCTAGTGGGACCCACTCCTAGCTACTCTTGGGTTTACTCCCGACCACTTTGCTCAGTCTCATCAGTTGTCTGAATGTTATCATCCCAGCTTTCTAGTGGGGCCCTCTACAAGCTGGTGGCCCATACTTCTGGCTACTTCCAGGACTTGCCGGCCCCTCTAAATGCTTCACCAAAATGGACAAGAATATGTGTACGTGTGTACTGTTGACCATCGCTATGTGTGTGTGGTGCAGCAGTATTAGGGTTTAGGAGTTTACTAATTTAAGTATTTAGGTATTCTTTGGTTTATAGGCTTTATTTAAATAATTAAATAACAAAAAAAAATTATGATTTTTTCTCATTTTCAAGGTTATAACCATTGAAAATTTTATAATTTTTAATTTTTTTTCAAATTTAGCACAATATTTAATTATAATAATCATAAAAATTAAATATCATGTAAATTAAATATAAATAATATTATTGATCGATATTATAATACTGCTCATAAAAAAGATTAATAAACTATTATTAATAAGATAGATATTAATTAAAATATATTTGCAAAACCTAAAACGATTCAAAATCAAATTAAAATATATTACTAAATAATAATTTTTTATTTTTAAAATTTGGATTCTTTTTATAAGCTTTTAAATTTTTTTGATGAAGATAAATTATTTAAATTATATTTGTCTCATTCATAATTTTATTTTGCAATTAATATTTCTATAAAAATAAACTAATAAATAATTAAAATGAATATTAAAATTATAATGAATACAAATAAAAATGAGATTTATGATTAATTATTTAGGGTATACCAGTTTAATGGTTTACGTATTTAGGAGTTTAGGAGTTTAGTGATTTAAGTTTTTAGGCATTTAGTAGTTTTTATGTTTTATTTCAATAATGAATTAACAAAAAATTATTTTTCAAATTTTTTAACAATTTTGAAGGTTATACCCTTTATAAATATAATAATTTTTAAATTTTTTTCAAATGTGAATACAATATTTAGTTATAATAAACTTAATAATTATATATCATGTAAATTAAAAATAAACAATTTTATTGATAGATATTAATAAACTAAATATAAATATAATAATGATCAAAAAATAAATTAATAAACTATTATTTAATGATAGATATTTATATATTATTTATAAATACTTTAAATGTTAAAGTATTTAAGGGTTTTGGGATTTTGGTTTTTAGGAGTTTAATGATTTAAGCGTTTAGGCATTTAGTAGTTTATAGGTTTTATATAAACAATAAAATAACAAAAAATTTATTTTTGGGATTTTATCTCATTTTCAAAGATGATACCCTTTAAAAATATAATAATTTTTAAATTATTTTCAAATGTAAATATAATATTTAGTTATAATAATCTTTATAATTATATATCATGTATATTCAATATAAACAATTTTATTGATAAATATTCTAATAATGATCAAAAAATAAATTAATAATCTATTATTAATAAGATAGATATCAATTAAAATATAATTACAAAATCTAAAATGATTCAGAAGCAAACCAAAATATATTACTATATAATAATTTTTTGTTTTAAAAATTTTTTTACTTTTAAAAAGTTTATCTATAATTTTTTGATGAAAAATAATTTATATAAATTATTTTTGTTTAGCTCAATTTATTTTGTAATTAATATTTATATATAAATAAACAAATAAATAATTAAAATGAATATTTAAAATTAAAATGAAAAAAAATGAGATCTATTATTTATTATTTAGAAATACTATTTTAATTTAAATTAGATCTGTCTCACTAATAATTTATTTTGTAATTAATATTTTTATAAAAATAAACTGATAAATAAGTAAAATAAAAATTTATATTTTTTATACTGAATAAAATTTAAAATGAGAATTATGATTTATTATTACTATATACCAGTTTAATGGTTTAAGTATTTAGAGATTTTTTCATTTAGGATTTTAGCGATTTATGTTTTTTGGGTTTTAGTGGTTTATACATTTTATTTAAAAAAATAAAATATCAAAAAAAATTTCTATAATATTTTCTTATTTTCATAGGTTATAACATTTGAAAATATAATAATATTTAAATTTTTTTGGAATGTGAATACAATACTTAGTTATAATAATATTAATAATTATATATCATATAAATTCAATAAACAATTTTATTGATATATATTATAATAATGATCAAAATAAATTTATAAACTATTGATATTAAGATAGATATTAATTAAAAAATAATTACAAAATCCAAATTGATTCAAAATTATAGTAAAATATATTTCTGAATAATAATTTTTAATTTTTAAATTTTTACTTCTTTTATAAGCATATATATTTTTTAAATTATATTTGTCGCACTCATAATTTATTTTGTAATAAATATTTCTATAAAAATAAACTAATAAATAATGATAATGAATATTTAAAATTATAATAAATTGAATTAAAAATTATATTTATTAATTATTAAGTAGTATATATCAGTTTAATGGTTTATGTATTTTGGCATTATGTGCTTTAGAAGTTTACTGATTTAACTATGTATGCATTTAGTGGTTTATACGTGTTATTTAAAAAAATATATCATAAAATTAATTTTTTTTATTTTTTGATATTTTCAAAGGTTATAACCTTTGAAATTATAATAATTTTTAAATTTTTTTCAAAAGTGAATACTATTTTTAGTTATAATAATCATTATATTTATATATCATATAAATTTAATATAAATATTTTTATTGATAAATATTCTAATAATGATCAAAGAATAAATTAATAATCTATTATTAAAAAAATAGATATTAATTTAAATATAATTACAAAACCTAAAATCTTTCAGAAATAAAGCAAAATATATTACTATATAATAATTTTTTGTTTTGAATTTTTTTTATTTTAAAAAGTTTATCTATATTTTTTTGATGAAACATAATTATATAAATTATATTTGTCTAACTCAATTTATTCTTTAATTAATAATTATATAAAAATAAATGAATAAATAATTAAAATGAATATTTTAAATTATAATGAAAAAAATAATATTGAGATTTATTATTTATTATTTAGGGAATACCAGTTTAAAATAATTATCTATTTAGGGTTTTCGAGATTTAGGAGTTATTGATTTAAGTAATTAGGCATTTAGTGGTTTATATGATTTATTTAAACAATGAAATAACAAAAAAATTATTTTTGTTATTTTTTCACATTTTCAAAGGTTATAACATTTGAAAATATAAGAATTTTAAAATTTTTTTAAAATGTGAATTAAATATTTACTAATATTAATAATTATATATTATTATATAATATAAACCAATTATAAATAATTTTATTGATAGATATGATATCAATTATCAAAAAATAAATTAATAAACTATTATTAATATGATAGATATAAATTAAAATATACTTACAAAACCTAAAATGATTCAAAATCAAAGTAAAATTTATTACTAAATAATAATTTTTTGTTTTTAAATTTGTACTTCTTTTTATCAGATTAAAATTTTTTAAAAAAAAGTAAATTATTTATATTATATTTGTCTGACTAATTATTTATTTTTTAATTAATATTTATATAAAAAATAAACTAATAAATATTTAAAATTATAATGAATACAAATTAAAATGAGATTTAAGATTTATTATTGGTGTATATGTAATTTATTTTTTGATAATCTGTTTGTATAACCAAATATTTATTATTTTTTAATATTTTCATGTAAGTGCAGGAAAGGAAAAATTAAGAGGGAGGGAATACAGCAGTAGCACAATAACGGAGGTCTCGCTGACCGGACAGCAGGCCGAAATTGGAGCAGAGCATGACCCGTCACATGATCCAACCCGCTCCTGTTAAATGAAGTGATAGAAATTTTAATATAAAATGTTTTGTAATTTTATTTTCGGGTGACTGTTTTTGGACCCGTGGAACTGTTCATCGTCTTTCTCACTTCTCTCTCTTGTGATTTATCAAGACTATTCTGTGTGCTGCATACTGTAAGACATTCCTGTTGCTTTAATCTATAACGCAAAAGTATTTTCTGGTGGATTTAGCTAGTCGTACTGAGAGACTAGCGAACCACGTTATTTTCAGTCTTTATTTTGCATTTTTAATTCTATCATGGATGGTTGCTGAATTGGGATATATATATTGTTGTTTTCTATTGTTTCTGTCTTTCTGTATCTCAATCTCACTACCGTGGAAGCATAATTGCCCAACAATTATATATGGTATTCCGGTTTAATGGATCGATTGTTTAGGGGTTTTGTCGTTTAGGAGTTTAGCAATTTATGTTTTTAGGCATTTAGTGGCATATAGGATTTATTTATTTAATAAAAATAATTTTTTTTATTTCTTTTAGATTTTCAAAGGTTATAACCTTTAAAAATAAAATAATTTTTAAATTATTTTGAAATGTGAATAACATGTATAATTATATTAATCTTATTAATTATATATCATATAAATTCAATATAAATATTTTTAATGTTAGATATTATAATAATGATCAAAAATTAAATTAATAAACTATTATTAATAATATAAATATTAATTAAAATATATTAACATACCCCAAATTGATTCAAAATCAAATAAAAATATATTACTAAATAATAATATTTAATTTTTAAATTTTTCCATCTTTTTATAAGCTTATATTTTTTTATGATTAAAAAAAATTATTTAAATAAAATCTGTCTACACTCGAAATTTATTTTGTAATTAATTTTTCTAAAAATTAATATATAAATAATTAAAAAGAATATTTAAAATTATAATAAATAGAAATAAAAATGAGATTTATTTTTTAATAAGTAGTATATAGCTGTAATAATGTTTAAGTATTTATGGGTTTCGGGTTATATGAGCTACTGATTTAAGTAAGTAAACATTTAGTGGTCTATAGGTTTTATTTAAAAAAGAAATAACAAAAAATTTATTTTTTGTATTCTTTCTCAATTTTTAAGATTAAAACCTTTGAAAATATAATAATTTTTAAATTTATTTCAAAAGTGAATACAATATTTATTTATAATAATCATAATAATTATATATCATATAAATTCAATATAAACAATTGTATTGATAGATATTCTAATAATTATTAAAAAATAAATTAAAAATCTATTATGAATAAGATTGATATTACTTAAAATATAATATCAAAACTTAAAATGATTCAAAAGCAAAGCAAAATATTTTACTTAATAATAATTATTTGTTTATAAATTTTTATTCTTTTTATAAGCTTATCTATTTTTTGTTAAAAAATTATTTTTATAAATTATATTTTTAACTCATAATTTATTTTATAATTAATATATATATATATATATATATATATATATATATATATATATATATATATATATATAACTTAACAATCAAAATGAATTTTTTAAATTATAATGAAAACAAATAATAATGAGATTTATTAATTATTATTTTATGTATACCGGTTTAAAGGATTATCTATATAGGTGTATCGATATTTTGTAGTTTAGTGATTTAAGTATTTAGGCATTTAGTGATTTATAGGTTTTATTTAAACAAAGAAATAACAAAAAAAAATATATTTTTTTATTTTATCACATGTTCAAAGATTATAAACTTTGAAAATATAAAAATTTTAATACTTTTTTCAAAAGTGAATACAATATTTAGTTATAATAATTCTTAAATTTATAAATCATATATATTCAATAAAAACATTTTTATTGATAAATATTTTAAAAATGATCAAAAAATAAATTAATAATCTATTATTAATAAGTTAGATATCAATTAAAATATAATTACAAAACCTAAATTGATTCAAAACAAAGCAAAATATATTAATATATAATATTTTTTAGTTTTTAATTTTTTTCTTCTTTTATTAAGTTTATCTATATTTTTTTCTTGAAAAATAATTTATATAAATTATATTTCTATAACTTATAATTTATTTTGTAATTAATATTTATATAAAAATAAACAAATAAATAATTAAAATGAATATTTAAAATTATAATGAAAAAAATAATATTGAGATTTATTAATTATTATTTAGGGTATACCGGTTTAGAGGAATATCTATATAGGGGTATCGGTATTTTGTAGTTTAGTGATTTAAGTATTTAGGCATTTAGTGATTTATAAGTTTTATTTAAACAATGAAATAACAAAAAAAAATATTTTTTTTTATTTTTTCACATGTTCAAAGGTTATAAACTTTGAAAATATAAAAATTTTAATACTTTTTTCAAAAGTGAATACAATATTTAGTTATAATAATTATTAAATTTATATATCATATATATTAAATAAAAATATTTTTATCGATAAATATTCTAAAAATGATCAAAAAATAAATTAATAATCTATTATTAATAAGTTAGATATCAATTAAAATAAAATTACAAAACCTAAATTGATTCAAAACAAAGCAAAATATATTACTATATAATATTTTTTAATTTTTAATTTTTTTATTCTTTTATTAAGTTTATCTATATTTTTTGTTGAAAAATAATTTATATAAATTATATTTGTATAACTTATAATTTATTTCATAATTAATATTTATATAAAAATAAACAAATAAATAATTAAAATGAATATTTAAAATTATAATGAAAAAAATAATATTGAGATTTATTAATTATTATTTAGGGTATACCGGTTTAAAGGATTATCTATATAGGGGTATCGGTATTTTGTAGTTTAATGATTTAAGTATTTAGGCAGTTAGTGATTTATAAGTTTTATTTAAACAATGAAATAACAAAAAATATATATATTTTTTATTTTTTCACATGTTCAAAGGTTATAAACTTTGAAAATATAAAAATTTTAATACTTTTTTCAAAAGTGAATACAATATTTAGTTATAATAATTATTAAATATATATATCATATATATTCAATAAAAACATTTTTTTGATAAATATTCTAAAAATGATCAAAAAATAAATTAATAATCTATTATTAATAAGTTAGATATCAATTAAAATATAATTACAAAACCTAAATTGATTCAAAACGAAGCAAAATATATTACTATATAATATTTTTTAGTTTTTAATTTTTTTCTTCTTTTATTAAGTTTATCTATATTTTTTTGTTGAAAAATAATTTATATAAATTATATTTGTATAACTTATAATTTATTTTGTAATTAATATTTATATAAAAATAAACAAATAAATAATTAAAATGAATATTTTAAATTATAATGAAAAAAATAAAAATGAGATTTATTATTTATTATTTATTATTTAGGATATACATGTTTAAAATTTTATCTATTTAGGTTTTTCGAGATTTAGAAGTTATTGATTTAAGTATTTTGGCTTTTAATGGTTTATAGGTTTTATTCTAACAAAGAATAACAAAAAATTTATTTTTGATATTATTTCAAATTTTCAAAGGTTATAACATTTGAAAATATAATAATTTTAAAATTTTTTAAAAATGTGAATACAATATTTAGTTATAATAAATATTATAACTAAATATAATATAAACTAAATATAAATAATTTTATTGATAGATATTATATCAATTATCAAAAAATAAATTAATAAACTATAATTAATATGATTGATATAAATTAAAATATAATTGAAAAACCTAAATTGATTCAAAATCAAAGTAAAATTTATTACTAAATAATAATTTTTTTTAGTTTCTGCATCATTTTATAAGCTTATATGTTTTTTTTTATGAAAGATATATTATTTAAATTATATTTGTATCACTCATAATTTATTTTGTAATTAATATTTCTATAAATTATTTAAATTATATTTAAGGATTACGAGTTTAAAGGTTTAAGTATTTATTGGCTTCGGGGTTTAGGAGTTTAGATATTTATGTATTTAGGCATTTAATGGTTTATAAGTTTTATTTAAACAATGATATAATAAAAAATTTATTTTTGTCATTTTTTCTCATTTTTGAAGGTTATAAACTTTGAAAATATAACAATTTTTAAATTTTTTTTATATGTGAATACTATATTTTGTTATGATAATCTTAATAATTATATATCATGTAATTTCAATATAAACAATTATAGTGAAATATATTATATAATGATCAAAAAATAAATTAATAAACTATTATTAATAAGATAGATATTATTTTAAATATATTTGCAAAACGTAAATTTATTCAAAATCAAAGTAAAATATATTACAAAATAAAACTTTCTTTGATGTTTTGCTTCTTTTTATAAGTTTATATTTTTTGTTATTAAAAGTAAATTATTTAAATTATATTTGTATTCCTCATAATTAATTTTTAATTTATAATTCTATAAAAAAAACTAATAAATAATTAAAATGAATATTTAAAATTATAATGAATACAAATAAAATAGAGATTTATTATTTATTATTCAGGATATACTAGTTTAATGGTTTAAGTATTTAGGTGTTTTGGGGTTTAGTGATTTAAGTGTTTAGGCCTTTAGTGATTTATAGTTTCTATTTAAAGAATGAAAAAATAAAAAATTTAATTTTTTGATTTTTTTTTAATTTTTTAAGGTTATAACCTTAGAAAATATAATAATTTTTAATTTTTTTTCAATGTGAATATAATATTTAGTATAATAATCTTAATAATTTTATATAATGTAAACTCAATATAAATAATTTTATTAATAGATATTATAGTAATGATCAATAAAAATTTAATAAACTATTATTAATAAGAATGATATAAATTAAAATATAATTGCAAAATCTAAAATGATTCAAAATAAAAATAAAATATATTACTAAATAATAAAATTATGTTTTTAAAATTTTGCCACTTTTTATAAGGATATATTTTTTTTGATGAAATATAAATTATTTAAATTATATATGTCTCACTAATAATTTATTTTATAATTAATATTACTATAAAAATAAACTTATAAATAATTAAAATAAAAATTTAAAATTATACTTAATAAAAATTAAATTGAGATTTATGATTTTTTATTAATGTACACATGTTTAATAGTTTAAGTATTTAAAGGTTTTGTCGTTTAGGAGTTTAGCAATTTATGTTTTTAGGCATTTGGTGGTTTATAGGTTTTATTTAATCAATAAAATAACAAAAAAAATTGTAATTTTTTATCATTTTCATAGGTTATAAACTTTGAAAATATAATAATATTTAAAATTTTTTGAAATGTAAATACAATATTTAGTTATAATAATATTAAAAATTATATATCATATAAATTCAATATAAACAATTTTATTGATATATAATTTAATAATGATCAAAAATTAAATTAATAAACTATTAATAATAAGATTAATATTAATTAAAAAATATTTGCATAACCCAAATTGATTCAAAATTAAAGGAAAAAATATTACTGGATAATAATTTTTAATTTTTAAATTTTTACTTCTTTTATAAGCGTATATATTTTTTTGATTAAAAATTAATTATTTAAATTATATTTGTAACACTCATAATTTATTTAGTAATAAATATTTCTATAAAACTAAACTTATATATAATTAAAATGAATATTTAAAATAATAATAAATAGAAATAAAAATTAAATTTCTTAATTTTTAAGTAGCATATAGCCGTTTAATGGATTATGTATTTAGGCATTTCGGGCCTTTCGAGTTTACTGATTTAACTTTGTATGCATTTAGTGGTTTATAGGTTTTATTGAAAAATTAAAATAACAAAATATTTATTTTTATTATTTTTTGAAATTTCCAAGGTTATAACCTTTGAAAATATAATAATTTTTAAATTTTTTTTAAAAGTGAATTCCATATTTAGTTATAATAATCATTATATTTATATATCATATAAATTTAATATAAAAAATTTTATTGATAAATATTCTAATAATGATCAAAAAATAAATTAATAATCTATTATTAATAAGATAGATATCAATTAAAATATATTTACAAAACCTAAAATGATTCAGAAGCAAAGCAAAATATTTTACTATAAAATAATTATTTTTTTGAATTTTTTTTCTTTTAAAAAGTTTATCTATAATGTTTTGATTAAAAATTATTTATATAAATTATATTTGTGTAACTCATAAATTATTTTGTTATTAATATTTATATAAAAATAAACAATTAAATAATTAAAATGAATATTTAAAATTATAATTAAAAAAATGAGATTTATTATTTATTATTTTGGGTATACCGGTCTAATTTAAGTTAGATCTATCTTACTAATAATTTATTTTGTATTTAATATTTCTATAAAAAAAACTAAAAATTAATTAAAATAAAAATTTAAAATTATACTGAATAAAAATTAAATTGAGATTATGAATTATTATTGATGTATACCAGTTTAATATTTTAAGTATTTCGAGGTTTTTTCGTTTATGACTTTAGTGATTTATGTTTTTAGGCATTTAGTGGTATATAGGTTTTATTTAAAAAATGAAATAACAAAAAAAATATTTTTGATATTTTTTCACATTTTTAATGTTTATAACCTTTGAAAATATAATAATTTTAAAATTTTTTAAAAATGTGTATACAATATTTAGTAATAATAATCATTATAATTATATATAATATAAACTAAACATAAACAATTTTATTGATAGATATTATATCAATTATCAAAAAAAAATTAATATTCTATTATTAATATGATAGATATAAATTAAATATAATTGCAAAACCTAAAAATATTCAAAATCCAAATAAAATTTATTACTAAATAATAATTTTTTTAGTTTTTGTTTCTTTTTATAAGCTTATATTTTTTTGATGAAACATAAATTATTTAAATTATATTTGTATCACTCATAATTTTTTTTGTAATTAATATTTTAATAAATTATTTAAATTATATTTAAGGTTTACGAGTTTAAAGGTTTAAGTATTTAGTGGCTTTTGGGTTTAGGAGTTTAGAGGTTTAAGTGTTTAGGCATTTAGTGGTTTATAAGTTTTATTTAAACAAAGATATAAAAAAAATTATTTTTATTATTTTTTAAATTTTTGAAGGTTATAACCATTGAAAATATAATAATTTTAAATTTTTTTCAAATGTAAATATAATATTTAGTTATAATAATCTTAATAATTATAAGTCATTTAAATTCAATATAAATAATAACATTGCTAGATATTATAATAATGTTCAAAAAAATTTAATAAACTATTATTAATAAGATAGATATTATTTAAAATCTATTTGCAAAATCTAAAGTTATTCAAAATCAAAGTAAAATATATTATTTAATAATATTTTTTTAATGTTTTGCTTTTTTTATAACTTTATATTTTTGTTATTATCGATAAATAAATTTAAATTTATTTGTCTTACTCATAATTTATTTTGTAATTTATAATTCTATAATAATAAACTAATAAATAATTAAAATAATTATTAAAAATTATAAAGAATACAAATAAAATTGAGATTTATTATTTAATATTTAGATCATACCGGTTTTAATGGTTTAAGTATTTACGTGTTTTTGGGTCTAGGAGTTTAGTGATTTAAGTGTTTATACCTTTAGTGATTTATAGTTATTATGTAAAGAATTAAAAATCAAAAAATTTAATTTTTTGAATTTTTTTAATTTTTGAAGGTTGAATTTTTAATGGTTTAATGAATATTTAAAATTATAATGAATACTAATAAAAAGAGTTTTATGAGTTATTATTTAGGGTATACCTATTTAATGGTTTAATTTTTTTGTGGTTTTGGGGTTAAGAATTTTATTAATTTATATGTTCGCACATTTAGGTGTTTATAGGTTTTATTTAATCAATGAAATAACAAAAAATTTATTTTTATGAATTTTCGTGATTTTCAAAGGTTATTACCTTTGAAAATATAATAAATTTTTAATCTTTCTAAAATATGAATGCAATACTTAGTTATAATAATCTTAATAATTATATTTGATGTAAATTTAATATAAAATATTATATTAATATATATTATTATAATGATCGAAAAATAAATTAATAAACTATTATTAATAAGATAGATATTAATTTAAATATATTTGCAGAACCCAAAATAATTCAAAATCAAAGTAAATTATATTACTAAATAAAATTTTAAATATTTGAAATTTTGTTTATTTTTATAAGCTTATTTTTTTTTCATAAAAAATAATATATTTAAATTATATATGTCTCACTCATTATTTATTTTGTAATTAATATTTCTATCAAAATAAATTAAAAAATAATTAAAATGAATATTTAAAATTATAATGAATACAAATAAAAATGAGATTTATTATTTATTATTTAGGTTATATTGGTTTAATGGTTTAAGTATTTAGGGGGTTTTGGTGTTTAGGAGTCTAGAGATTTAAATGTTTAGGCATTTAGTGGTTTATAAGTTTTATTTAAATAATAAAATAATAAAAAAAATTATTTTTGTTATTTTTTATCATTTTTAAAGGTTATAACCTTTAAAAATATAATAATTTTTAATTTTTTTTCATATGTAAATATATTATTTAGTTATAATAATCATAATAATTATAAGACATTTAAATTCAATATAAGTAATTTTATTGATAGATATTATAATAATGATCAAAAAATAAATTAATAAACTATTATTAATAAGATTGATAGCAATTAATATATAAATGCAAAACCTATATTGATTCAAAATCAAAGTAAAATATATTACTAAATGATAATTTTTGTTTTTAAATATTTATTTCTTTTTATAAGCTTATATTTATTTTATGATTAAAAATAAATTATTAAAATTATAGTTGTGTCACTTTTTATTTATTTTGCAATTAATATTTCTATAAAAAATAAACTAATAAATAATTAAAATGAATATTTAAAATTATTATGAATACAAATTAAAATGAGATTTATGATTTATTATATATGGTAAACTGGTTTAATGGATTGTTAATCTAGAAGTTTTGTCATTTAGGAGTTTAGCAATTTATGTTTTTAGGCATTTAGTGGTTTATAGTTTGTATTTATATAATAAAAATAAAAAAAAACTTTTTTGAGTTTATCTAATTTTCAAAGGTTCTAACCTTTGAAAATAATATAAATATTAAATTTTTTGAAATGTGAATATCATTTATAATTATATTAATCTTACTAATTCTATATCCTATAATTCAATATAAACAATTTTAAGGATAGATAGTATTATAATGATCAAAAATTAAATTAATAAATTATTATTAATTATATAAATATTAATTAAAATATTTTACATAACACAAAATGATTCAAAATCAAATCAAAATATATTACTAAATAATAATTTTTAAGTTTCAAATATTTTTTTATAAGCTTATATTTTTTATTGATTAAAAATAAATTATTTAAATAATATTTGTCTCGCTCAAAATTTTTTTGTAAATAATTTTTCTAAAAAATTAAACTATAAATAATTAAATTGAATATTTAAAATTATAATAAATTGAAATAAAAATGAGATTTATTATTTTTAAGTAGTATATAGCTGTTAATAGTTTTATGTATTTAGGGGTTTGGGGTCTATGAGCTTACTGATTTAAGTAAGTAAACATTTAATGATCTATAGGTTTTATTTTAAAAATGAAATAACAAAAAATGTATTTTTATTATTTTTTCTCATTTTTTAAGGTATAACCTTTGAAAATATAATAATTTTTAAATTAGTTTTCAAAAGTTAATACAATATATATTTATAATAATCATAATAATAATATATCTAATATATAAATTCAATATTATTAAAATATATATATTATGATATTCTAATATTAATCAAAAATTAAATTAATAAATTATTATAATAATATAAATATTAATTAAAATATAATACATAACACAAAATGATTCAAATCAAAAATAAATATATTACTAAATAATAATATTTAATTTTTAAATTTTTCCTTCTTTTTATAAGCTTATTTTTTTTTTGATTAAAAATAGATTATTTAAATAATATTTGTCTCACTCGAAATTTATTTTGTAATTAATTTTTCTAAAAAATTAAACATAAATATTTAAAATGAATATTTAATATTATAATAAATAGAAATAAAAATGAGATTTATTATTTTTTAAGTAGTATATAGATGTTAAAATCTTTATGTATTTGGGAGTTTCGGGATTTTGAGCTTACTAAATTATGTAACTAAGCATTTAATGGTCTATATGTTTTATTTAAAAAAAATAACTAAAAATTTATTTTTATTATTTTTCTAATTTTTTAAGATATAATCTTTGAAAATATAATAATTTTTAAATTTTTTTCAAAGTGAATACAATATTTATTTATAATAATCTTATAATTATATCATATAAATTCAATATAAACAATTTTATTGATAGATATTCTAATAATTATCAAATAATAAATTAAAAATCTATTATAAATAAGATTGATATTAATTAAAATATTATATCAAAACCTAAAATGATTCAAGATCAAAGCAAAATATATTACTGAATAATAATTATTTGTTTTTAAA
>JAREIK010001971.1:295873-325611 GCA_029783825.1 Sapria himalayana | reverse complement strand
ACCTTCAAAATTAAAAAAAATCAAAAAATTTAAATTTTTGTTTTTTCATTCTTTAAAAAAAAACTATAAATCACTAAAGGTCTAAACAATTAAATCACTAACTCCTAAACCACAAACACATAAATACTAGACCATTAAAATAGGTATATTCTGGATAATAAATAATAATCTCAATTTTATTTGTATTCATTATATTTTAAATATGATTTTAATTATTTAGTAGTTTATTATTATAGAATTATAATTATAAAATAAATTATGAGTAAGTAAATATTAATTTAAATAATTATTTTTAATAACAAAAATTAAAGTTAGAAAAAAAGCAAAACATTAAAAAATTATTATTAGTAATTATTTTACTTTGATTTGAATAAATTTAGATTTTGCAAATATTTTTAAATAATAACTATTTTATTAATAATAGTTTATTAATATATTTTTTGATCATAATTATAATATCTTGCAATATAATTATTTATATTGAATTTAAATGTATTATAATTATAAAGATTATTAAACTAAATATTAATTTACTTTTGAAAAAAATTTAAAAATTATATATTTTCAAAGGTATAATCTTTAAAAATTAGAAAAAATAATAAAAATAAATTTTTTGCTATATCATTGTTTAAAAAAAACTTATAACCACTAAATGCATAAACACTAAATATCTAAACTCCTAAACACAAAATCCCCTAAATACTTAAAACATTAAATTTGTAAACCTAAATATAATTTAAATAATTTATTAAAATATTAATTACAAAATAAATTATGAGTGATACAAATATAATTTAAATAATTTACTTTTCATCAAAAAAATATATAAGCTTATAAAAAGAAGCAAAAACTAAAAAACAAAAATTTTTATTTTGTAATAAATTTCACTTGGATTTTGAATAATTTTAGATTCTGCAATTATATTTTAATTTATATCCATCATAATAATAACATATTAATTTTTTTTTTGATAATTGATACAATATCTATCAATAAAATTTTTTATATTTAGTTTATATTATATATAATTATAATGATTATTATTACTAAATATTGTATTCATAGTTTTAAAAAATTTTAAAATTATTATATTGTCAAAGGTTATATCCTTTGAAAATGTGAAAAAATATCAAAATTTTTTTTGTTATTTCATTGTTTAAATAAAACCAATAAACCACTAAATGCCGAAAAACATAAATCACTAAACTCATAAATGAAAAAAACCTCTAAATACTTAAAATATTAAACCTGTATACATTAATAATAATTCATAAATCTCATTTTAATTTTTATTAAATATAATTTTATATTTTTATTATAATTATTTATTAGTTTATTTTTATTGAAATAGTAATTACAAAATAAATTATTAGTGAGACAAATATAATTTAAATTAAACTGGTATACCCTAAATAATAAAGAATAAATTTCAATTTTTTTATTATAATTTAAAATATTCATTTTAATTATTTATTTGTTTATTTTTATATAAATATTAATTAAAAAATAAATTATGAGTTAGAAAAATATAATTTATATAAATTATTTTTCATCAAAAAAATATAGATAAACTTATTAAAATAAAAAAAAATTAAAAACAAAAAATTATTATATAGTAATATAATTTGCTTTGCTTCTGAATCATTATAGGTTTTTTAATTATATTTTAATTGATATCTATGTTATTAATAATAGATTATTAATTTATTTTTTGATCATTATTAGAATATTTATCAAAAATATTATTTATATTGAATTTATAAGATATGTATATATAATGATTATTATAACTAAATATTAAATTCACATTTGAAAAAAATTTAAAAATTATTATATTTTCAAAGGTCATAAGCTTTGAAAATATAAAAAAATAATAAAAATAACTATTTTTTTATTTTAATTTTTAAATAAAACCTATAAGCCACTAAATGCATACATAGTTAAATAACTAAATTTTAAAGCCCGTAATGCCTAATTACATAAACCATTAAACCTCTATATACTACTTAATAATAAATAAATCTAATTTTTATTTCAATTTATTATAATGTTAAATATTCATTTTAATTATTTATTAGTTTATTTTTATATAAATTTTTATTACACAATAAATTATGAGAGCGACAAATATAATTTAAATAATTTATTTTTAATAAAAGAATATATACGCTCATAAAAGAAGTAAAAATTTATAAATTAAAAATTATTAACTAATAATTTTTTTTCTTTAATTTTGAATCAATTTGGATTTTTAAATATTTTTTAATTAATATCTATCTTATTATTATTAGTGTATTAATTTAATTTTTGATCATTATTATAATATCTATCAATAATATTGTTTATATTGAATTCATATGATATATAATTATTAAAATTATTATAACTAAATATTGTATTCACATTTCAAAAAATTTTAAATATTATTATATTTTCAAAGGTTATAACCTAAGAAAATGAAAAAAAATTACAAATTTTTTTTTGTTATTTTATTGTTTAAATAAAACCTATAAACCACCAAATGCCAAAAAACATGAATCGCTAAACCCCTATACGACAAAGCCTCTAAATACTTAAACTATTAAATTGGTATACATTAAAAATAAATAATAAATCTCATTTTAATTTTTATTCAGTATAATTTTAAATTTTTATTTTAATTATTTATCAGTTTATTTTTATAGAAATATTAATTACAAAATAAATTATTAGTGAGATAGATATAATTTAAATTAAACCGGTATACCCTAAATAATAAATAATAAATCTCATTTTTTTTCATTATAATTTTAGATATTCTTTTTAATTATTTATTTGTTTATTTTTATATAAATATTAATTAAAAATAAATTATGAGTTAGTCAAATATAATTTATGTAAATTATTTTTAATCAAAAAAATATAGATAAACTTTTTAAAATAAAAAAATTACAAAACAAAGAATTATTATATAGTAATATATTTTGGGTTGCTTATGAATCATTTTATGTTTTGTAATTATATTTTAATTCATATCTATCTTATTAATAATAGATTATTAATTTATTTTTTAATCATTATTATAATATTAATCACTAAAATTGTTTATATTGAATTTATATGATATATAAATATAATGATTATTATAACTAAATATTGAATTCACTTTTGAAAAAAATTTAAAAATTATTATATTTTCAAAGGTTATAACCTTTGAAAATATCAAAATATAATAAAAATAATTTTTTTGTTATTTTATTTTTTAAATAAAACCTATAAACCACTAAATGCATACACAATTAAATCAGTATACTTTTAAACTCTGTAATACCTAAATACATAAACCATTAAACCACTATATAATACATAATAATTAATAAATCCAATTCTTATTTATATTAATTATTATTTTAAATATTCATTTGATTATTTATTAGTTTATTTTATTTATTACAAAATAAATTATGAGTAAGACAAATATAATTTAAATAATTTAATTTTAATCAAAAAAAATATATAAATGTTATAAAAGAAGTAAAATTAAAAATTTAAAAAATATTATTATGTAATATAATTTACTTTAATTTTGAATCAATTTGGGTTTTGTAAATATTTTTTAATGAATATCTATCATATTATTAATAGTTTATTAATTTAGTTTTTGATCATTATTATAATAACTATCAATAAAATTATTTATATTGAATTTATATGATGTATGATTATTAATAATATTATAACTAAATATAGTATTCTCATTTTAGAATATTTTAAATCTCAAAACCATTAAACTGGTATACATTAATGATAACTCATAAATCTAATTTTAATTTTTATCCAGTATAATTTTAAATTTTTATTTTAATTATTTATTAGTTTATTTTTATAGAAATATTAATTACAAAATAAATTATTAGTGAGAAAGATATACTTTAAATAATTTATATTTCATCAAAAAAAAAATATAAGCTTATAAAAATTGGCACAATTTTAAAAACAAAAATTTATTATTTAGTAAAATATTTTATTTTGATTTTGTATCATTTTAGATTTTGCATTTATATTTTAATTTATTTCATTCTTTTTAATAATAGTTTATTAATTATTTATTGATCATTATTATAATATCTATTAATAAAATTATTTATATTGAGTTTACATTATATATAATTTTTAAGAATATTATAACTAAATATTATATTCAGATTTAATAAAAATTAAAAATTATTATATTTTCAAAGGTTATAACCTTCAAAAATTAAAATAAAAATTAAATTTTTTGTTTTTCCATTCTTTAAATAAAAACAAAAAATCACTAAAGGCATAAATACTTAAATCACTAAACCCTAAAATACCTAAATACATAAACGATTAAAACTGTATATCTTGAATAATAAATAATAAATCTCACTTTTATTTGTATTCATTATAATTTTAAATATTCATTTTAATAATTTTTTTTGTTTATTTTTATAGAATTATAAATTACAAAATATATTATGAGGAAGATAAATAATTTAAATAATATACTTTTTAGAACAAAAAATATAAATTTATAAAAAGAAGAAAAACATCAAAAACATTATTATTTAGTAATTTATTTTACTTTGATTTTGAATGAATTTAGGTTTTGCAAATATATTTTAAAAAATATCTCTCTTATTAATAATAGATTATTAATTTATTTTTTCATCATTAATATAATATCTATCAATATAATTGTTTATATTCAATTAACATGATATATAATTTTTATGATTATCATAACTAAATATAGTATTCACATATAAAAAAATTTAAAAATTGTTATATTTTCAAAGGTTATAACCTTCAAACTTGAGAAAAAATAACAAAAATAAATTTTTTGTTATATAATTGTTTAAATAAAAATTATAAACCATTAAATGCCTAAATACATAAATCTCTAAACTCCTAAACCCTGAAGCCCCTAAATACTTATACCTTTAAACTCGTAAACCTTAAATAAAATTTAAATAATTTATAAAAATATTAATTACAAAATAAATAATGAGTGACAAATATAATTTAAATAATATATATTTCAACAAAAAGATATATAAGCTTATAAAATGATGCAAAAACTAAAAAAAAAGATTATTATTTAGTAATAAAATTTACTTTTCTTTTGAATCATTTTAGGTTTTTTAATTATATTTTAATTTATATCTATCATATTAATAATAATTTATTAATTTATTTTTTGATAATTGATAAAATATTATCAATAAAATTGTTTATATTTAGTTTATATTATATATAGTTATAATAATTATTATTAATAAATATTGTATTAATATTTTTAAAAAATTTTAAAATTATTATATTTTCAAATGTTATGACATTTGAACATTTGAAAGAATATCAAAAAAAATTTTTTGTTATTCCATTGTTTAAATAAAAGCTATAAACCATTAAATACCTAAATACTTAAATCAATAACTTCTAAATCTCGAAAACCCTAAATAGATAAATCTTTTAAATAGGTATATTCTAAATAAAAAATAATAAATAATAAATCTCATTTTTATTTTTTTTATTATAATTTTAAATATTCATTTTAATTATTTATTTGTTTATTTTTATATAAATATTAATTACAAAATAAATTATAAGTTAGTCAAATATAATTTATATAAATTATTTTTCAACAAAAAAATATAGATAAACTTATTAAAAGAAAAAAAAAATTAAAAACAAAAAATTATTATAAAGTAATATATTTTACTTTGTTTCTGAATCATTTTAGGTTTTGTAATTATATTTTAATTGATATCTAACTTATTAATAATAGATTATTAATTTATTTTTTGATCATTATTAGAATATTTATCAATAAAAATATTTATATTTAATTTATATGATATATAGATATAATAATTATGATAGCTAAATATTGTATTCACTTTTGAAAAAAAATTTAAAATTATTATATTTTCAAATATTATAACCTTTGAACATGTGAAAAAACTAAAAAAAAAATTTTATTATTTTTTCATTGTTTAAATAAAACCTATAAATCACTAAATGCCTAAACACTTAAATCACTAAACTACAAAATCCTGATACCCCTATAGAGATAATCATTTAAACGGGTTGACCCTAAATAATAATTAATAAATATCATTTTTTTTGTTTTCATTATAATTCAAAAAATTCATTTCGATTGTTTAGTTATATATATATATATATATATATATATATATATATATATATATATATATATATATATATATTTTTAAAATAATTGATGAGTTAAAAATATAATTTATAAAAATTATTTTTCATCAAAAATAGATAAGCTTATAAAAAGAATAAAAATTTAAAAACAAATAATTAATTTTAAGTAAAATATTTTGCTTTGCTTTTGAATCATTTTAGGTTTTGATAATATATTTTAAGTAATATAAATATTTTTCATAATAGATTTTTAATTTATTTTTTGATCATTATTTGAATATATATCAATAAAATTGTTTATATTGAATTTATATGATATATAATTATTTTGATTATTATAAATAAATATTTATTCACTTTTGAAAAAAAATTAAAAATTATTATATTTTCTAAGGTTATAACCGTTGAAAATATCAAAAAATAATAAAAATAATTTTTTTTTTAATTTTTTTTCATAAATAAAACCTATAAACTACTAAATGCATACACAGTTAAATCAGTAAACTCCTAAACCCCATAATACCTAAATACTTAAACCATTAAACTGCTATATACTACCTAATAATTAATAAATCTAATTTTTATTTCTATTTATTATAATTTTAAATATTCATTTTAATTATTTATTAGTTTATTTTTATTGAAATATTTATTACAAAATAAAGTATGAGTGCGACAAATATAATTTAATTTATTTATTTTTAATAAAAAAAATATACGCTTATAAAAGAAGTCGAAATTTAAAAATTGAAAATTATTATCAATTAATATATTTTACTTTAATTTTGAATCAATTTGGGTTTTGTAAATATTTTTTAATTAATATCTATCTTTTTATTAACAGTTTATTAATTTAATTTTTGATCATTATTATATTATTTATCAATAAAATTGTTTATATTCAATTTATATGATATATAATTATTAATATTATTAAAACTAAATATTGTATTTACATTTCAAAAAATTGTAAATATTATTATATTTTCAAAGGTTATAACCTTTGAAAATCATAACAAATTATAGAAATTTTTTTTGTTATTTTATTTTTTTATATAAAACTTATAAACCACTAAAAGCCTAAAAACATAAATCACTAATATCCTAACAACAAAACCTCTAAATACTTAAACTATTAAACTGGTATACATTAATAATAAATCTTAAATCTCATTTTAATTTTTATTCAGTATAATTTTAAATTTTTATTTTAATTATTTATTAGTTTATTTTTATAGATATATTACTTACAAAATAAATTATTAGTGAGACGGATCTAATTAAAATTAAACCAGTATACCTATAAATAAATAATAAATAATAAATAATAAATCTTATTTTTTTTCATTATAATTTTAAATATTCATTTTAATTATTTATTTGTTTATTTATATATAAATATTAATTACAAAATAAATGATGAGTTAGACAAATATAATTTATATAAATTATTTTTCATTAAAATAATATAGATAAACTTATTAAAAGAAGAAAAAATTCAAAAACAAAAAATTATAATATAGTAAAATATTTTTCTTTGCTTCTGAATCATTTTAAGTTTTGTAATTATATTTTAATTAATATCTATCTTATTATTAATGGATTATTAATTTATTTTTTGATTATTATTAGAATATTTATTAATAAAATTGTTTATATTGAATTTATATAATATATAAATATAATGATTAGTATAACTAAATATTGTATTCACATTTGAAAAAAATTTAAAAATTATTATACTTTCAAAGGTTATAACCTTTGAAAATATCAAAAAATAATAAAAATAAATTTTTTGTTATTTTATGTTTTAAATAAAACCTATAAACTACTAAATGCTAGGGGTGCTCATGGGATGAGATGGGATAGGGATTACAAATCTCCAGTCGCATCCTACAGTTCGGAGATTCTTTTTTGAAGATCCAACCCCGTCCCATCGGATAAAAATATCAGGAGTGGATGGGACTTATATCAGGGATTTTGGGTAGGAGAAAATGGTTCCGGGATGGAACGAAGTTCAGACATTTTTTTCAATTTATTTTCAAAAAAAAATGCCAATTTAGATCATGTCTAAACCTTTTGTTGTACCATTTATAATTCCTTAGTTATGTATCTTTCAAACTCAAATTAGGCCAATTTTGTGTTGTCAAATAGGCTGAATGCCGCAAACGAGTTCCATTACCTTATCAAAAGCATTGATGCACTGAAAAGGATAGAAATGTTAAATAGAACGGGACCGAGTTGTGTGGTTAATTTGGTTTTTTGTTTTGTCACAAGTTTTCTTTGTTCAGCCGAGTGAAATTTAACCATAATAGCAATACTACATTTTTTAAATAATTACTTAAAATATTAAGGAATAGCTAAAGAGGACCACAAACATTGGTAGCAGCAATCACTACTTAAGTAATTGCTAAAATTAGGCAGCTTAATATAACAAAAAAAATACAACTAACAACAACCATGGTAATAATCATTTCAAAGGTCCATCCCGTAACAACAACGAAAATCCAAACCCAATTAATTATCTCTTCAAAAACTCCTCCCTTTTATTCCTCCACTGTAGAAGGACAACCAAAGATGAAAACGTGTTAATCATGTAGACATAAATTTCTAAGAAGAAAGAGTAATAAAAAAACAAAATATTACCTTATAAAATTTAATACACCCATTCCAAATTTAGTTGGCCAACTATAGTTGGAAGAATATTTGGATCTTGTGACCCCTCTGAAAATTGTAATTGAACCATATTTTTATTAAATTGAATCAATAAAATAAGTAAAAGTGAAATTAAAATTTACAAGATTTGTATACTAACCTGATTCATTATCATCAAGGTCTTGAACTAAATCTTCAATTTCATTAGGTTTGTTTGAGATTCTCAACCAATCTTGTAGACATATGAGAACTTCAGCTGTAATAGGTGTTAAAGAACTCATAAATTTATCTAAAGTTTTTTCCCATCGCTAAATGTAGATTCGTAGGCCACAATAGATGCTTGGATAGCAAATACATCCTTTGCTACATTTTCCAAAGAAGGATACCTAACCTCATTTACCTTCCACCAGTTTAGAAGATCAAAATCAATTCTATTTTTTTCAAGTTTGTCCTCCAAGTACCTATCCAACTCTTCCAAAGCTGCAACTTCTTGTTCATTCTCCAATTCAACAAAATAAATCATCAACATAAGTATCACTACCATCAAAGAAATCATCATTTTTGTTCAACACAGTAGAAGAGAAATCTTCTTTTGATTCATCTTCATTTAAATCTTTATAATCATCCATCATCTCATTTAATGTATTTATAACATTTTTCACCAAATTTTTAGCCAATTCCTCTCCATAATGCTAAGTGTACTTAACCTTGAGATATTTGAGCTTATATCTAGGATCCAACACTACTACTACAAAAAGCATAATATTTGTTGACTGAAGAGAACCCCAATATTTTTTAAATTTATGCCTCATTTTCATACCCATATCAGACACCATTGTATCTCAACTATTTTCACATAGCTCAATATTTTTCAAAATTCGAATAATCTGAGGAAAATAAACACTATAGGTAATATATTATGAGCCAGAAAATTTACAAGTTATCTCATAAAAAGTTTTCAAGAAATAAGACAAAATTTTGGCATTTGTTCAGTCTCTTTCAGTTGGAACGTTTGAACCAAACTCCTGCAAAAACCTTTTTTCTTTGTCCTCCCACTTATCAAATTATTTTTGATATTTTATATCAGTTTGTAGCATCAAATAAGTTGAATTCCATCTTGTAGGACAATCTAATTGCAATGAAGATCCATATGTCAAGTTTGCTTCTTCAACACATAACTTAAGCATATCTAATCTTTTGGGACTGCTCCTCACATATTTCACCATACCTATAATTTTTTGAATAGCACCCTCAATAACAGCAATGCCATCTCTGACAATTAAGTTTAGGATATGAGCACAACATCTCATATGAAATTGCTCGCCTCTCAAAGGTACATCACTTTTCTTAACAAGCATTTTTTTCAATTGTTCAACTGCAACATCATTAGTTGATGCATTATCAATAGTAATGCACATCAACTTTCTCAAACCCCATTAATTCATGCAAAACTCAATAGCATTTTTAATATTAACTCCTGAATGACTTTTAATTACACAAAAGTTCAAAAGCCTTTTATGTATATTCCATTGAGAATCAATGAAATGAACAGTCAAATATATATAAGACAAATTTTGTATGCTTGTCCAAGTGTCGGTAGTCAATGAAACTCTACAACAATGGGATGATATGCTATCAAATAATTTCTTTTTTTCCTTCACAAACAAAGAAAAAGAATCCCTCAACACAGAGCTCACAGATGTAATTTTAAATTGAGTCACACTAACTTCACAAAACTCCTTAAACTCATCCCTCTCAACAAAACAAAAATGCAATTCATCTTTTATGATCATTTCCACCAAAGCCTCCCTAACTAGTTGTTGATAAAATTGCCAACAAGTTAATTTGTTATTCTCTGAACTAGTACCTTTAGTGAAACTCAATAATGATTGTGACTTGTCTTTACCATTTTGAGCTTCTATTAATTCTTTTTTGTTTGGAAATTTTTTACACGTCTCTCTCAAGTATTTCCATAAACCCGAAGTACCTTGATCACTTTTTGCTAATTATTCTTTCCTACACCATATACAAGCTACCCTACCAGTTTCATTTTTCATTGAGTCAATAATATCTGATAAGTTTCCCAAACACCAGACTTATAATTTTTATGAGCTTGAGGTTCAGATGTACCTTGACTTTCTTTTACAATTGGAATTGAAGAACCTGCCGTAACAATAGGAGGGTTCGTGAAAAGATGCTGATTGGATTTACCAGTACTTTGATCATTTGAGATGTGATCATCTTCAATTTATTGTATTTTTTGTTTACCACTGGATTGTGCTATCTCCATTGCCATTAATTAATATGATATGTTAAGCATAAAAACTTATAAATATTTCAAAGAAGCAAGCTCTACAAAACTGACTGTAACACATTCAACCCACTCATTCAACCCAACCATAACACCACAACTAAAACTCAACAAAATTGACTATGACTTATAATAATAATATTAATTAATCACTCAATTCTCGTCAAAAAAAATAAACCAAAAGGCTAGTGGCATCTGGGACACAGTGGAGGCAAATAGAAGTGCGACAGACAAGGGCTAGACCTAACTAAAGATGGCTGGAATGGCATGAGGTGGCCTGGAACTTGTCGGAACAGCAATATGTGCGTTTGAATTGGATGGGCAGTAGCGGAATTGGTGGCATCTTCATGTTGTATATATATATATATTCCTAATTCTAGTATGGGTTATTTAGGATGGGATGGTTATCGGGATGGATATTGCTTAATATCCGGAACTGTCACAAAAGAAAAAATAGGTGACAGAATGGGACAAAAAAAGTCAAAGTCAAATGCTTTTTCTCAGTCCCGATTCTTTCGGGATAAGACTTCGGGTCTTGTTGCGAATCTCCGAGTCCCATGAGCAGCCCTACTAAATGCATGTAAAGTTAAATCAAGAAACTCCTAAACCCCGTAATGCTTAAATACATAAACCATTAAACCACTTAAAACTACTTAATAATTAATAAATCTATTTTTTAAGCTATTTATTATATTTTTAAATATTCATTTTAATTATTTATTAGTGTATTTATTTAGAAATATTTATTACAAAATAAATTATGAGTGGGACAAATATAATTTAAATAATATATTATTTATCTAATAAAAATATATGCTTATAAAAGAAGTAAAAATTTAAAAATTAACAATTATTATCACATAATATAAGTTACTTTAATTTTGAATCAATTTTGGTTTTGTAAATATTTTTTAATAAATATATATCTTAATATTAATAGTTTATAAATTTAATTTTTGATTATTAATATAATATCTATCAATAAAATTATTTATATTAAATTTATATGATATATTATTATTAATATTATTATAAAAAAATATTGCATTAAAATTTCAAAAAATTTTAAATATTATTATATTTTCAAAGGTTAGAACATATGAAAATGTGAAAATATTACAAATTTTTTTTTTATTTTATTGTTTAAATAAAACCTATAAACCACTAAATGCCTTAAAATAAAAATTGCTAAACTCCAAAACGACAAAACCTTTAAATACTTAAGCTATTAAACATGTGTACATTAATAAAAAATCATGAATCTCAATTTAATTTTTATTAAGTATAATTTTAAATTTTTATTTTAATTATTTATCAGTTTATTTTTATAAAAATATTGATTACAAAATAAATTAATTGTGAGACATATCTAATTTAAATAATTTATCTTTCACCCAACAAAATATATATCCTTATAAAAAGAGGCATAATTTTAAAAACAAAAATTTATTATTTAGTAATATATTTTATTTTTATTTTGAATCATTTTAGGTTTTGCAATTATATTTTAATTTATATCATTCTTATTAATAATAGTTTATTAATTTTTTATTGATCATTATTATAATATCTATTAATAAAATTATTTATATTGAGTTTACATTATATATAATTATTAAGATTATTATTACTGAATATTATATTCACATTTACAAAAAATTAAAAATTATTATAATTTCAAAGGTTATAACCTTCAAAAATTAAAAAAATCATAAAATTAAATTTTTTATTTTTTCATTCTTTAAATAAAAACTATATATCACTAAAGGCCTAAACACTTAAATCACTAAACCCAAAAACACCTAAATACTTAAACCATTAAACTAGTATATCCTGGATAATAAATAATAAATCTCTATTTTATTTGTATTCAATATAATTTTAAATATTCATATTAATTATTTATTAGTTTATTTTTATAGAATTATAAATTAAAAATAAATTATGAGGAAGACAAATATAATTTAAATTATTTAATTTTAATAACAAAAAATATAAACTTATAAAAAGAAGCCAAACATCAAAGAAAGTTTTAATTCGTAATATATTTTACTATGATTTTGAATAAATTTACGTTTTGCAAATATAATTTAAATAATATTTATAAATATTAATTACAAAATAAATTATGAGTGATACAAATATAATTTAAATAATATATTTTTCATCAAAAAAACATATAAGCCGATAAAATGATGCTAAAACTAAAAAAAAGTATTATTTAGTAATAAATTTTATTTTGATTTTGAATCATTTTAGGTTTTTTAATTATATATTAATTTATATCTATCATATTAATAATAGTTTATTAATTTATTTTTTAATAATTGATATAATATCTATCAATAAAATTTTTTATATTTAGTTTATATAATAAATAGTTATAATATTTATTATTATTAAATATTGTATTCGCATTTTTAAAAAAATTTTAAATTATTATATTTTCAAATGTCATAACCTTTGAAAATTTGAAAAAATATCAAAAATAAATTTTTATTATTTCATTGTTTGAATAAAACCTATAAACCATTAAATGCCTAAATACTTAAATCAATAACTTCTAAATCTCGAAAACCCTAAATAGATAAATTTTTTAAACAAGTATATCCTAAATAATAAATAATAAATCTCATTTTTATTTTTTTCATTATAAATTTATAATATTCATTTTAATTATTTATTTAATTATATTTATATAAATATTAATTACAAAATAAATTATAAGTTATATAAATATAATTTATATAAATTTTTTTTCAACAAATAAATATAGATAAACTTATTAAAAGAATAAAAAAATATAAACAAAAAAAAATATTATATAGTAATATATTTTGATTTGTTTCTGAATCATTTTAGGTTTTGTAATTATATTTTAATTGATATCTAACTTATTAATAATAGATTATTAATTTATTTTTTGATCATTATTAGAATATTTATTAATAAAAATGTTTATATTGAATTTATATGATATATAAATTTAATAATTATAATAACTATATATTGTATTCACTTTTGAAAAACGTTTTAAATTTTTTTTTATTTTCAACGATTATAACATTTGAACATGTGAAAAAATAAAAAAAATATTTTTTTTTGTTATTTCATTGTTTAAATAAAACCTATAAAATACTAAATGTCTAAACACTTAAATCACTAAACTACAAAATCTCGATACCCCTATATAGATAATTCTTTATACCGGTATACCCTAAATAATAATTAATAAATCTCATTTTTATTTGTTTTCATTATAATTTAAAAAATTCATTTTGATTGTTAAGTATTATATATATATATATATATATATATATTAATTATAAAATAAATTATGATTTAAAAATAAAATTTATAAAAAAAAAATTTTATCAAAAAATAGATAAGCTTATAAAATGAATAAAAATTTAAAAACAAATAATTATCTTTAAGTAATATCAATCTTATTTTAAGTAAAATCAATCTTATTCATAATATATTTTTAATTTATTTTTTGATAAATTGTTTATATTGAATTTATATGATATATAATTATTATTATTATTATAAATAAATATTGTATTTACTTTTGAAAAAAATTTAAAAATTAATATATTTTCAAAGGTTTTAATCTTAAAAAATAGGAAAGAATACAAAAAATAAATTTTTTGTTATTTCTTTTATAAATAAAACCTATAGACCACTATATATTTACTTACTTAAATTAGTAGCTCATAAAACCCGAAACTCCTAAATACATAAACCTTATAACAACTGTATACTACTTAATAAATAATAAATCTCATTTTTATTTTTATTTATTATAATTTTAAATATTCATTTTAATTATTTATATTTAAATTTTTTAGAAAAATTAATTACAAAATAAATTTCGAGTGAGACAGATATTATTTATATAATATATTTTTAATCATAAAAAAATATAAGCTTATAAAAAGATGAAAAATTTAAAAATGAAATATTATTATTTAGTAATATATTTTTATTTGATTTTGAATCATTTTGTGTTATGTAAATATATTTTAATTAATATTAATTTTATTAATAATAGTTTATTAATTTAATTTTTTATCATTATTATAATATCTATCATTAAAATTATTTATATTGAATTTATATGATATATAATTAATAAGATTAATATAATTATACATGGTATTCACATTTCAAAAGATTTTAAAAATAATTTAAATTTAAAGGTTATAACATTTGAAAATCTAAAAAAATCAAAAAAATTATTTTTTATTTTTATTATATAAATAAAACTTATATACAACTAAATGCCAAAAACATAAATTGCTAAACTCCTAAACGACAAAACCCCTAAATAATCGATCCATTAAACCAGTATACCATATATAATTGTTGGCCAATTGTGCTTCCACGGTAGTGAGAGTGAGATATAGAAACACAGAAACAACAGAAAACAAGCAATATATATATCCCAATTTAGCAACCATCCATGATAGAATCAAAAGACGAGAAATAAACACCCAAAATAAATAGGTTTGCTAGTCGCTCAGTACGACTAGCTAAATCCACCAGAAAATACTTTTGTGTTATAGATTAAAGTAACAGAAATATCTTACGGTATGCAGCACACAGAATAGTCGTGATAAATCACACAGAGGGAAGAGATAAAGATATGATGAACAGTTCCACGGGTCCAAAAACAGGCACCCGAAAATAAAATTACAAACCATTTTATATTAAAATTTCTTTCGGTTCATTTAACTAGAGTGGGTAGGATCATGAGATGGGTCAGGCTCTGCTCCAATTTCAGCTTACTATCTGGTCAGCGAGACCTCCGTTATTGTGCTACTGCTGCATTCTCGGCCTCTTAATATTTCCTTTCCTACACTTACATGAAAATATTAAAAAAAATATTTGTTGGTACAAAAAGATTATCAAAAAATAAATTACATATACAGCAATAATAAATCTTAAATCTCATTTTAATTGGTATTCATTATAATTTTAAATATTCATTTTAAATATTTATTAGTTTATTTTTTATATAAATATTAATTACAAAATAAATAATTAGTCAGACAAAAATAATATTAATAATTTACTTTTAATAAAAAATAATAATTTTATAAGAATTAGTAAAAATTTAAAAACAAAATATTATTATTTAGTAATAAATTTTACATTGATTTTGAATCATTTTAGGTTTTGTAAATATGTTTTAATTTATATCTATCATATTAATAATAATTAATTAATTTATTTTTTGATAATTAATATCATATCTATCAATAAAATTTTTTATAATTATTTTATATTATATATAATTATAATGAATATTTTTACTAAATATTTTATTCACATTTTAAAAAATTTTAAAATTATTATATTTTCAAATGTTATAACCTTTGAAAATGTGAAAAAATAACAAAAATAATTATTTTGTTATTTAATTGTTTAAATAAAGTTTATAAACCACTAAACGGCTAAATACTTAAATCAATAACTCCTAAATCTCGAAAACCCTAAATAGATAATCATTTTAAACCGGTATACCCTAAATAATAAATAATAAAACTCATTTTTTTCATTATAATTTTAAATATTCATTTTAATTATTTATTTGTTTATTTATTTAAAAATATTAATTAAAAAATAAATTTAGTTAGATGAATATAATTTATATAAATTATTTTTCATCATAAAATTATTGATAAACTTTTTAAAAGAAAAAAAAATTTTAAAACAAGAAATTATTATATAGTAAAATAATTTTCAATTCTTCTGAATCATAATCTTTGAAATTTTATATGATATATAAATTTAATAATTATTATAACTAAATATTGTATTCACTTTTGAAAAATATTTTAAATTTTTTATATTTTTAAAGGTTAAAACCTTTGAAAATATCAAAACATAACAAAAATAAATTTTTTGTTATTTTATATTTTAAATAAAACATATAAACCACAAAATGCATATATAGGTAAATCAGTAAACTCCTAAATACACAAACGATTAAACTACTATATACTATTTAATAATTAATAAATCTAATTTTTATTTTATTTATTATAATTTTAAATATTGATTTTAATTATTAGTAAATTATTTTTATAATTTATATATTACAAAATAAATTATAAGTGCAACAAATATAATTTAAATAATTTATTTTTAATCAAAAAAAAATATACGCTTATAAAAGAAGTAAAAATTTAAAAATTAAAAATTATTATACAGTAATATATTATTATTTAATCTTGAATCGATTTGGGTATTGTAAATATTTTTTAATTAATATCTATCTTATTATTTATTTAATTTTTAATCATTATTATATTATCTATCAATAAAATTGTTTATATTGACTTTATATGATACATTATTAGTTTATTAATTTAATTTTTGATCATTATTATAATATCTATCAATAATATTGTTTATATTTAATTCATATGATATATAATTATTAAAATTATTATAACTAAATATTGTATTTACATTTCAAAAAATTTTTAATATTATTATATTTTCAAAGGTTATAACCTATGAAAATGTGAAAAAATTACAACTTTTTTTTTGTTATTTTATTGTTTAAATAAAACATATAAACCACTAAATGCCTAAAAACATAAATCGCTAAACTCCTAAATGACAAAACCTCTAGATACTAAAACCATTAAACAGGTGTACATAAATAAAAAATCATAAATCTCAATTTAATTTTTATTATGTATAATTTTAAATTTTTATTTTAATTATTTATCAGATTATTTTTTAGGAAATATTAATTACAAAATAAATTATTAGTGAGACAGATCTAATATAAATAATTTATTTTTCATCAAAAAAAATATATATCCTTATAAAAAATGCACAATTTTAAAAACAAAAATTTATTATTTAGTAATATATTTTATTTTTTTTTGAATCATTTTAGATTTTGTAATTATATTTTAATTTATATCATACTATTTAATATTAGTTTATTAATTTTTTATTGATCATTATTATAATATGTATTAATAAAATTATTTATTTTGAGTTTACATTATATATGATTATTAAGATATTTATTACTAAAATTATATTCACATTTTAAAGAAATTAAAAATTATTATATTTTCAATGGTTATAACCTTCAAAAATTTAAAAAAATAAAAAAATTAAATTACTATAAATCATTAAACTAGTATGTCCTCAATAATAAATAATAAATCTTTATTTTATTTCTATTCAATATAGTTTTAAATATTGATTTTAATTATTTATTAGTTTATTTTTATAGAATTATAAATTAAAAATAAATTATGAAGAAGAAAATATAATTAAAAAAATTTACTTTTAATAAAAAAAATATAAACTTATAAAAAGAAGAAAACATCAAAGAAAATATTATTTAGTAATATATTTTACTATGATTTCGAATAAATTTATGTTTTACAAAAATATTTTAAATAATATCTTTCTTTTTAATAATAGTTTATTAATTTATTTTTTGATCATTAATATAATATCTATCAAGATAATTATTGATATTGAATTTACATGATATATAATTATTAAGATTATCATAACTAAATATAGTATTCACATATAAAAAAAATCTAAAAATTGTTATATTTTCACAAGTTATAACCTTCAAAAATGATAAAAATTAACAAAAATAATTTTTTTGTTATATAATTGTTTAAATAAAATTTATAAATCATTAAAGACCTAAATACATAAATGTCTAAATTCTTAAACCCCGAAGCCGTAAATACTTAAACATTTAAACTCGTAAACCTTAAATATAATTTAATAATTTATATAAATATAAATTACAAAATAAATTATGAGTGATACAAATATAATTTAAATAATATATTTTTCATCAAAAAAATATATAATCTTATAAAATAATGCAAAAACTAAAAAAAATTATTATTTAGTAATAAAAATTACTTTGATTTTGAATCATTTTAGGTTTTTTAATTATATTTTAATTTAAAACTATCATATTTATAATAGTTTATTGATTTATTTTTTGATAATTGATATAATATCTATCAATAAAATTGTTTATATTTAGTTGATATTATAAATATTTATAATAATTATTATTACTAAATATTGCATAAATATTTTTAAAAAAATTTAAAATTATTATATTTTCAAATGTTATAACCTTTGAAAATTTGAAAAAATATCAAAAATAAATTTTTTGTTATTTCATTATTTAAATAAAACCTATAAACCACTAAATGTCTAAAAACATAAATTGCTAAACACCTAAACGAAAAAACCTTTATATAATTAAACCATTAAATTGGTATACATTAATAATAAATCATAAATCTCAATTTAATTTTTATTAAGTATAATTATAAATTTTTATTTTAATTATTTATTAGTTTATTTTTATAGAAATATAAATTACAAAAAAAATTATTAGTGAGACATATATAAATTAAATTAAACCGGTATACTCTAAATAATAAATAATAAAACTCATTTTTTTCATAATAATTTTTAATGTTAATTTTAATTATTTATTTGTTTATTTTTATATAAATATTAATAACAAAATAAAGTATAAGTTATACAAATATAATTTATATAAATTATTTTTCAACAAAAAAATATAGCTAAACTAATTAAGAGAAGAAAAAAAATAAAAACAAAATATTATTATATAGTATTATATTTTGCTTTGTTTCTGAATCTTTTTAGTTTACGTAATTATATTTTAATTGATATCTAACTTATTAATAATAGATAATTAATTTATTTTTTGATCATTATTATAATATTTATCAATAAAAATGTTTATATTGAATTTATATGATATATACATTTAATAATTATTATAACTAAATATTGTATTCACTTTTGAAAAAAGTTTTAAAATTTTTATAATTTTCAAAGGTTATAACCTTTGAACAAGTAAAAAAATAAACAAATTTTTTTTTGTTATTTATTTGTTTAAATAAAACCTATAAATCACTAAAAGTCTAAACACTTAAATCACTAAACTACAAAATACTGATACCCATATATAGATAATCATTTAAACCGGTATACCCTAAATAATAATTTATAAATCTCATTTTTTTTGTTTTCATTAAGATTTAAAAAATTTATTTTGATTCTTTAGTTTTTTATTTATATATGTATATATATTAATTATAAAATAAATAATGAGTTAAAAATATAATTTATAAAAATTATTTTCCATCAAAAAATAGATAAGCTTATAAAAAGATTAAAGATTTCAAAACAAATAATTATTATTAAGTAATATATTTTGCTTTGCTTTTGAATCATTTTAGGTTTTGATATTATATTATAAGTAATATCAATGTTATTCTTAATAAATTTTTAATTTATTTTTTAAAAATTATTAGAATATCTATCAATAAAATTGTTTATATTGAATTTATATGATATATAATTATTATGATTATTATAAATAAATATTTATTCACTTTTAGAAAAAAATTTAAAAATTATTATATTTTCAAAGGTTATAACCTTTGAAAATATCAAAAAATAATAAAAATAATTTTTTTTAGTTTTATTTTTTAAATAAAAACTATAAACCACTAAATGCATACCCAGTTAAATCAGTAAAATCATAAACCCCGTAATGCCTAAATACATAAACCATTTAACTTCAATATACTACTTAATAATTAATAAATCTAATTTTTATATCTATTTATTATAATTTTAAATATTCATTTTTATTATTTATTAGTTTTTTTTATAGAAATATTTATTACAAAATTAAGTATGAGTGTGCCAAATGTAATTTAATTAATTTATTTTTAATAAAAAGAATATACAAATATAAAAAAAGTAAAATTTTAAAAATTAAAAATTATTATCCATTAATATATTTTACTTTAATTTTGAATCAATTTGGGTTTTGTAAATATTTTTTAATTAATATCTATCTTTTTATTAATAGGTTATTAATTTAATTTTTGATCATTTTTATATTATCTATTAATAAAATTGTTTATATTGAATTTATATGATATATAATTATTAATATTATTATAACTAAATATTGTATTCACATTTCAAAAAAATGTAAATATTATTATATTTTTAAAGGTTATAAGCTATAAAAATGACAACAAATTATAGAAATTTTTTTTGTTATTTTATTTTTTATATAAAACCTATAAACCACTAAAAGCCTAAAAACTTAAATCGCTAAAATCCTAACGACAAAACCTCTAAATACTTAAACCATTAAACTGGTATACAGTAATAATAAATCTTAAATCTCATTTTAATTTTTATTCAGTATAATTTTAAATTTTTATTTTAATTATATATCAGTTTATTTTTATAGAAATATTAATTACAAAATAAATTATTGGTGAGATAGATCTAATTTAAATTAAACCGGTATCCCGAAATAATAAAAAATAAATCTTATTTTTTTTTCATTATAATTTTAATTATTCATTTTAATTATTGATTTGTTTATTTATATATAAATATTAATTACAAAATAAATTAAGTTAGACAAATATAATTTATATATATTATTTTTCATCAAAAAATTATAGATAAACTTTTTGAAAGAAAAAAAATATCTAAACAAAAAATTATTATATAGTAATATATTTTGCTTTGCTTCTGAATCATTTTATGTTTAATAATTATATTTTAATTGATATCTATCTTTTTTTAATTGATATCTATCTTATTAATTATAGATTATTAATTTATTTTTTGATCAATATTAGAATATTTATCAATAAAATTGTTTATATTGAATTAATATGATATATAAATATAATCATTATTATAACTAAATATTGAATTCACTTTTGAAAAAAATTTAAAAATTATTATATTTACAAAGGTTTATAACCTTTGGAAATATGTAAAAATAATAGAAATAATTATTTTGTTATTTTATTTTTTAAATAAATCCTATAAACCACTAAATGCATACACAGTTATATCTGTAAACTCCTAAACCCCGTAATGCCTAAATACATAAACCATTAAACCGCTATATAATACTTAATAATTAATAAATTTAATTTTTATTTCAATTTATTATTATTTTAAATATTCATTTTAATTATTTATTAGTTTATTTTTATAGAAATTTTTATTACAAAATAAATTATGAGTGCGACACATTTAATTTAAATAATTTATTTTTAATCAAAGAAAATATATATGCTTTTAAAAGAAGTATAAAAGATGTATTATTAAAAATTATTATTAACTAATATATTTTACTTTAATTTTGAATCAATTTGGGTTTTGTAAATATTTTTTTAATTAATATCTATCTTATTATAAATAGTTTATTAATTTAATTTTTGATCATTAATATAATATCTATCAATAAAATTGTTTATATTTATTTTATATGATATAGAATTATTAAAATTATTATAACTAAATATTGTATTCAAATTTATAAAAATTTTAAATATTATTAAATTTTTAAAAGTTTATAACATTTGAAAATGATAAAAAATTACAAATTCTTTTTGTTAATTTATTGTTTAAATAAAACTGATAAATCAATAAATGCCTAAAAATATAAATCACTAAACTCCTAAATGACAAAACCTCAAAATACTTTTAACCATTAAACTAGTATACATTAATAATAAATCATAAATCTCATTTTAATTTTTATTCAGTATAATTTTAAATTTTTATTTTAATTATTTATCAGTTTATTTTTATAGCAAAATTAATTACAAAATAAATTATTAGTTAGACAGATATAACTTAAATTAAACCGATACCCTAAATAATAAATAATAAATAATAAATCTCATTTTTTTCATTATAATTTTAAATATTCATTTTAATTATTAATTTTTTATTTTTATATAAATATTAATTAAAAAATAAATTATGAGTTAAACAAATATAATTTATGTAAATTATTTTTAATCAAAAAAATATAGATAAACTTTTTAAAATAAAAAAAAAATTTCAAAACAAAAAATTATTATATAGTAATATATCTTGCTTTGCTTATGAATCATTTTATGTTTTGTAATTATATTTTAATTGATATCTATCTTATTAATAATAGATTATTAATTTATTTTTTGATAATTATTAGAATATTTATCACTAAAATTATTTATGTTGAATTTATATGATACATACATATAATGATTATTATAACATAATATTGAATTCACTTTTAAAAAAGATTTTAAAATTATTATATTTTCAAAGGTTATAACCTTTAAAAATATCAAACAATAATAAAAATAAATGTTTTGTTATTTTATTTTTTAAATAAAACCTTTAAAGCACTAAATTTATACACAATTAAATCAATAAACACCTAAACCCTATAATACCTAAATACATAAACCATTAAACTGCTATATAATACATAATAATTAATAAATCTAATTTTAATTTCTATTTATTATAGTTTTAAATATTTATTTTAATTATTTATTAGTTTATCTTTATAGAAATATTTATTATAAAATAAATCATGAGTGCGACAAATATAATTTAAATAATTTATTTTTAATCAAAAATAATATATACGCTTATAAAATAAGTAAAAAATAAAAAATAAAAATTATTATCCTGTAATATATTTTAATTTAATTTTGAATCAATTTGGGTTTTGTAAATATTTATTAATTAATATCAATCTTATTATTAGAAGTTTATTAATTAAATTTTTGTTCATTATTATAATATCTATCAATAAAATTATTTATATTGAATTTATATCATATATAATTATTAATATTATTATAACTAAATATTGTATTCACATTTCTAAAAATTTTAAATATTATTATATTTTCAAAGGTTATAACCTATGAAAATTAGAAAAAATTACAAATATTTTTTTTATTTTATTGATTAAATAAAACCTATAAACCACTAAATGCAAAAAAATCTAAATCGCTAAACTCTTAAAAGACAAAACCTCTAAATACTTAAACCATTAAACCAGTATACATTAGTAATAAATCATAAAAATCATTTTAAATTTTTATTCATTATAATTTTAAATTTCTATTTTAATTAATTTTCAGTTTATTTTTATATAAATATTAAATACAAAATAAATTATTAGTAAGACATATCTAATTTAAATTAAACTAGTATACCATAAATAATAAATAATAAATCTCAATTTTTTAATTATAATTTTAAATATTCATTTTAATAATTTATTTGTTTATTTTTATATAAATATTATTTACAAAAATATTTATAAGTTACACAAATATAATTTATGTAAATTATTTTTCATCAAAAAATTATATATAAACTTTTTAAAAGAAAAAAAATTTTCAAAACAAAAAATTATTGTATAGTAATATATTTTGCTTTGCTTTTGAATCATTTTAGGTTTTGTAAATATATTTTAATTGATATCTATCTTATTAATAATATATTATTAAGTTATTTTTTATTCATTTTTAAAATATTTATCGATAAAAATGTTTATATTGAATTTATATTATATATAAATATAATGATTATTATAACTAAAAATTATATTCACTTTTGAAAAAAATTTTAAATTTATTATATTTTCAAAGGTTATAACCTTTGAAAATGTGAAAAAAAAAATATTTTTTCTTTGTTATTCTATTGTTTAAATAAAACCTATACACCACTAAATTCCTAAGCATTTAAATCACTAAACTACAAAATCCTGATACCCCTATATAGATAATCCTTTAAATCGGTATACCCTAAATAATATTTAATAAATTTCAATTTTAAATTTTTTCATTATAATTTAAAAAATTCATTTTGATTGTTTAGTTTTTTATTTTTATATTTGTATTAATTATAAAATAAATTATGAGTTAAAAATATAATTTATAAAAAAATTTTTTCATCAAAAAATGATATTCTTCTAAAGAGAATAAAAATTTAAAAATAAATAATTATTATTTAGTAATATATTTTGCTTTTATTTTGAATTATTTTAGGTTTTGATATTATATTTTAAGTAATATAAATCTTATTCATAATAGATTTTAAATTTATTTCTTTATAATTATTAGAATATCTATCAATAAAATTGTTTATATTGAATTTATATGATATATAATTATTATGATTATTATAAATAAATATTGTATTCACATTTGAAAAAAATTTAAAAATTATTATATTTTCTAAGGTTATAATCTTAAAAAATGAGAAAAAATAATAAAAATAAATGTTTAGTTATTTTATTTTTTAAATAAAACCTATAGACCATTAAATGCTTACTTACTTAAATCAGTAAGCTCATAAACCCCGAAACCCCTAAATAAATAAACATTTTAACATCTATATACTACTTATTAAATAATAAATCTCATTTTTTTTCTATTTATTATAATTTTAAATATTCATTTTAATTAAATATAGTTTAATTTTTTAGAAAAATTAATTAAAAAATAAATTTTGAGTAAGACAAATATTATTTAAATAATTTATTTTTAATCAAAAAAATATAAGCTTATAAAAAGAAAAACAAATTTAAAAATTAAATATTATTATTTATAAATATATTTTGATTTGATTTTGAAGCATATTGTGTTATGTAAATATATTTTAATTAATATATATATCATTAATAATAGTTTATTAATTTAATTTTTGATCATTAATATAATATCTATTATTAAAATTGTTTATATTGAATTTATATGATATATAATTAGTAAGATTAATATAATTATAAAGATTATTATAACTAAATATTATATTTACATTTGAAAAAAATTTAAGAATTATTTTATTTTTAATGGTTATAACCTTAGAAAATCAAAAAAAATCTAAATTTTTTTTTAATTTTATTACATAAATACAACCTATAAACCACTAAATACCTAAAAACATAAATTGCTAAACTCCTAAATGACAAAACTCCTAAATAATCAAACCATTAAACCGGTATACCACATATAATAAATCATAAATCTCATTTTAATTTGTATTCATTATAATTTTAAATATTCATTTTAATTATTTATTAGTTAATTTTTTATAGAAATATTAATCACAAAATAAAAAATGAGCGAGACAACTATAAATTTAATAATTTATTTTTAATCAAAAAAAATATAAGCTTATAAAAAGAAATAAAAATTTTAAAACAAAAAATTATTATTTAGTAATATATTTTACTTTGATTTTGAATCATTATATATAGGTTTTGCAATTATATTTTAATTGCTATTAATCTTATTAAGAATAGTTTATTAATTTATTATTTGATCAATTTTATAATATCTAACAATAAAATTACTTATATTGAATTTAAATGTCTTATAATTATTAAGATTATTATAACTAAATATAAATTCACATTTGAAACAAATTTAAAAATTATTATATTTTCAAAGTTTAAAACATTCAAAATTGATAAAAAATCACAAAAATAATTTTTTTATTATCTTATTATTTAAATAAAACTTATAAACTACTAAATGCCTAAACATTTAAATCTCTAGACTCCTAAACCCCAAAACCACCTAAATACTTAAACAATTAAACCTATATAACCTAAATAATAAATAATAAATCTCATTTTTATTTGTATTCTTTATAATTTTTAATATTCATTTTAATTATTTTTTAGTTTATTTTTATAGAAATATTAATTACAAAATAAATAATGAGTGAGACATATATAATTTAAATAAATTATTTTTTATGAGAAAAAATATAAGCTTATAAAAATAAACAAAATTTCAAAAATTAAAAATTTTATTGAGTAATATAATTTACTTTGATTTTGAATTATTTTGGGTTCTGCAAATATATTTTAATTAATACCTATCTTATTAATAATAGTTTATTAATTTATTTTTTGAACATAAAAATAATTTATATTAATAAAATTTTTTATATTGAATTTACATCAAATATAATTATTAAGATTATTATAACTAAGTATTGTATTCATATTTTAGAACTATTAAAAAATTATTATATTTTCAAAGGTTATAACCTTTGAAAATCACGAAAATTCATAAAAATTAATTTTTTGTTATTTCATTGATTAAATAAAACCTATAAACACCTAAATGTGTAAACATATAATTGAATAAACTCATTAACCCCAAAACCACAATAAACTTAAACCATTAAATAGGTATACCCTAAATAATTAATCATAAATCTCATTTTTTTAGTATTCATTATAATTTTAAATATACATGTTAATTATTTATTAGTTTATTTTTATAGAAATATAAATTAAAAAATAAATTAATAGTTAGATAAATATAATTTAAATAATTTATTTTTCATCAAAAATTATATAAGCTTATAAATGGATACAAAATTTTAAAATTTAAAATTAATATTTAGTAAAATACTTGACTTTGATTTTGAATCATTTTAGGCTTTGTAAATATATTTTAAACAATATTTATCTTATTAATAATTATTTATTAATCTTTTGTATGATCATTATTATAATATATATCAATATAATTGTTTATATTAAATTTACATGATATATATTTATTAAGATTATCATAGCTAAATATAGTATTCACATTTAAAAAAAATTTAAAAATTGTTATAGTTTCAAAGGTTATATCCTTCAAAAATGAGAACAAATAACAAAAAAAAATTTTGTTATTTTATTTTTTAAATAAAACCTATAAACTACTAAATGCCTAAACACTTAAATCACTAAATTCTTATATCCCAAAACTCCTAAATATATAATCTTTTAAACATGTATATTTTATCTTATTAATAATATTTTTATTTAATATCTATCTTATTAATATATTTTACTTTGATTTTGTATCATTTTAGGTTTTGCAAATAAATTTTATTTAATATCTATCATATTAATAATAATTTATTAATTTATTTTATTATCGTCATCATAATATCTATAAAAAAATTATTTATATTGAATTTGCATAATATATAATTATTTAGATTATTATGACAAAATAATATTTTCAAAGGTTATAACCTTTGAAAATAAAAAAAATAAAAAAATAAATTCTTTGTTATTAGATTTTTTAAATAAAATTTATAAACCACAAAATACCTAAATTCTTAATGACTAAACTTCTAAACCCCGAAGCCCATAAATACATAAGCATTTAAATTATTATACTCTAAATAATAAATAATAAATCTCATTTTTATTAGTATTCATTATAATTTTAAATATTCATTTTAATTATTTATCAGATTATTTTTATTGAAATATTAATTACAAAATAAATTATTAGTGAGATGGATATAATTTAAATAATTTATTTTTCATCAAAAAAATATAAGATTATAAAAAGAGGCAAAATTTTTAAAACAAAATATTATTATTTAGTAATTTATTTTAATTTAATTTTAAATAATTTTAGATTTTGCAATTATATTTTAATTTATATCATTCTAATTAATAAAAGTTTTTTAATTTATTTATTGATCATTATTATAATATCTATTAATAAAATTATTTATATAGATTTAACATTATATATAATTATCAAGATTATTATAACTAAATATTATATTCACATTTTAAAAAAAATTAAAAATTATTATATTTTTGAAGGTTATAACCTTCAAAAATTAGATAAAATCACCAAAGGCATAAACACTTAAATGACTAAACCCCAAAACACCAAAATACTTAAACCATTAAACCTGTATATCCTGAATAATAAATAATAAATCTCAATTTTATTTGTATTCATTATAATTTTAAATATTTATTTTAATTATTTATTAGTTTATTTTTATAGAATTATAAATTACAAAATAAATTATGAGGAATACTAATATAATTTACATAATTTATTTTTAATAACAAAAATATAAACTTATAAAAAAATCAAAATATTAAAAAAAATTATTATTTAGTTATATATACTTTATTGATCATTATTTTGCAAATATATTTTAAATATTATCTATCTTTGATTTTGAATAAATTTAAATGATATCTATCTTAAACTTTGATTTAAATAATTATTTTGCAAATATTAAAAAAAATATTTAAAAATATAAACTTATAAACTTTGATTTTGAATAAATTTAGATTTTGCAAATATATTTTAAATAATATCTATCTTATTAATAATAGATTATTAATTTATTTATTGATCATTATTATAATATCTAGCAATGTGATTATTTATATTGAATTTAAATGAATTATATTTATTAAGATTATTATAACTAAATATTATATTTACATTTGAAAAGAATTTAGAATTTTTTATATTTTCAAAGGTTATAACCTTCAAAAATTATAAAAAAAAATAAAAAAAAATTTGTTATATCATCATTTAAATAAAACTTATAGACCACTAAATGCCTAAACACTTAAATTTATAAACTCCTAAATACTTAAAAATTTAAACTCGTAAACCTTAAATATAATTTAAATAATTTATTTTTCATCAAAAAAAAATATCAGCTTATAAAATGAAGCAAAAACTAAAAAAAAATTATTATTTAGTTATATATTTTACTTGGATTTTAAAAATTTTTAGGTTTTGCAATTATATTTTAATTTATATCTATCATATTAATAATAGCATATTAATTTATTTTTTGATAATTGATATCATATCTATCAATAAAATTGTTATATTTAGTTTATATTATATTT